>CABEEJ010001318.1:65276-116754 GCA_901482245.1 Timema douglasi | reverse complement strand
CCGCGTCTTACTACCCGTTCGGTTTATACGCACTTACGCTAATGTGTAATGGTAGGGTGATTGTGAGATGAAATGTAGGACCTACAGTTTAACGTGGAATCCGAACCACGGCGGAGGCCTGGCATTACTCACATTCACAAGATGTCTTGTCAGAGGTGAAGGAAGGGTTTTGGTAATCAGATAAATCTTATGCCAGGACCGAGGATCGAACCCCGGCCGCCAGCACAGAAGTCTGACAACTTACTCCTAGACTGCCAGGTCACCAGGACTGACAAACCGGTAGTGGAAAATCTATGTCTTGGCTGGAAATAGTAATGTATGTTTAGTGTATAAGGCTATGTAAATATCACAAAATACAATTTTACAAGAATTGATGAAATAAAGAGAATATATTTGAACTACATTACAGCTTCGAGAATATTACATATTATATTCGATTCGAGTTATCTTCAAATTGAAAAATTCGACTTCGTACGCCCCTACTAAATTCCATTATAATTCTTTTTTTTAACGTTTGACCTTGTTCTGATGAGGGCTAGAGATGGTGTGCATTTAATAAAAGTCCTCGTTGCATAGCCCCCTCCCCCCCCCTGTCAATGTCAAACAATACCCCGGTGAAATGATTGACCTTCGTCCAATAAAGCAGCGAGTCAGCCAGTCACCGTTTATGTACGCGTGGAGTAGGCCACACCGGCTTCCTGTAATGTAAACAAAAGGTTGTGTTGGTTTTTTTTAATTCGGGAGGGGGATGTGTTTCAAAATGTTACAATACCTACATCGAGTGACATCATCGATTGTTTGGAACAGGATTTTGTTTTGTGTGTGTTTGTTGCTCTCTCTTTCACCTTATCCCCTTTGAATTAAAGTTCATTAATTGCTGAGTAACCCGCCTCGGTGGCGTAGTTGGCTGACGCACTTGTCGTGTTGAGCTATACTACTGAGGACGGGGGGATCGAGGTTCGAAATCTCGGTCGGGTGAACTGAGGGGGGGGGGTTCCTAAATGGTTTTCCACTCTCCCTCCACGCAAATGCGGGTTCACTTCCTCTGATTAAACCTTCCCAATTCCTAAATCCGTTAGTGTAATTAGTACTTATAGCGTATAACCCGAACAGGTAGTAAGACGCGGTGCTAATTATTATTAATTGCTGAGTAACCCGTATTGGTGGGCACGTGGGCAAAGGCATCGGTCTCATCTATTCTAGTGCGCAGGAGGTCGGGGATTTCGTGTACCGCCTGGTGTACTAAGGTGTTTTATTTATGTTTCCTCAATTATTTGACGTAATAATCTTATACGCAAATGCTGCAACATTCACTCTAAATTCTCCTTTCCTCATCCCTACCCCATCAGTGTAAATTTGCAGATAGACCGGGTGGTAATACGTGGACCCAAACTACAAAAATTTTAAGTAACTTTTTTTGTACGAGTACATTTTTTTATCACATGATCTTACTACCTGTTCAGTTAGTATACATAGGCTATATGATAATAACTCTAATGAGGTAGGGATGAGTAAGGAAGCATTTTAGAGGTAATCTACTCGCACTTGCTTGAAAGGAGAGTGGGAAACCATTAAGGAAAAAACACCCTCAATAGACCCGACCAGGATTAGAACCCCGATCTCCCCAAAATCAGGAGGCCAAACAAACACGAGAGTGACACCTTAGACCGTTCGGCCACTGAAGTGGGTTGTACGAGTACTAACCCACCAATGACAAATTTTTCGTTCAGTATGGGAATTGAACCCGGGATTCTTAAACCACTAGACATACATGCTACCGACTGAGCTAAGTTGTCAGTGTAGGGTGCTAAGGTGTCGGTGTAGGGTGCTAAGGTGTCGGTGTAGGGTGCTAAGGTGTCGGTGTAGGGTGCTAAGGTGTCGGTGTAGGGTGCTAAGGTGTCAGTGTAGGGTGCTAAGGTGTCGGTGTAGGGTGCCAAGGTGTCGGTGTAGGGTGCCAAGGTGTCAGTGTAGGGTGCCAAGGTGTCGGTGTAGGGTGCCAAGGTGTCGGTGTAGGGTGCCAAGGTGTCGGTGTAGGGTGCTAAGGTGTCGGTGTAGAGTGCTAAGGTGTCGGTGTAGGGTGCTAGGGTGTCGGTGTAGGGTGCTAAGGTGTCGGTGTAGGATGCTAAAGTGTTAGTTTAGGGTGCTAAGGTGTCGGTGTAGGGTGCTAATGTGTCGGTATAGGGTGCCAAGGTGCAGTTATATTAGTTTATCTAATGCCTTTCAAATTAATGCAGACTGAGATACTCGTCAATAAATTATAGGATAAATCAAGTAGAGTTTATTACGGTATTTGGTTTATACTGTATAGACCTATACTAGCATACAAATGTTTGTATAATATTAAATAACCTTTTTAGTAAAATATCTAATATGGACAAAAAGAATTTAAATTAATTTTGAAATTAGACTAATTTTGTTCTCTTGATTCTGTTTGCACACCCTTATGGCTTGAAGTATATTATCGATTGACTTTACATACAGTATATAAAGTTTATATATAAACCCCAGTGAATTTTCTTTGCAAGTGGGTGTAAACTAATGTAATTCCAGAACCACTATTGATAAGTATTACCGTTTAGCCACAAGATACCTTCAAAGAAAGGTCCGCACCGACTTTAAAGTTACTCCGAAATTTTGAATTTTTTTTTTTAGGTTAAAACTCAATTTAAAAAAAAAATAATTGAATTTTCCCTTCGGTTACAGGCTAGAAGATATAAGTTTGCCAAATTTCAGGTTTCTAGCTCATCTGAAAGTGGGTAAACATTAATGTCAGTGAGTGAGTCAGCCGTGTGGCCTTATAGTAGTATACTGACGGCTTATCTTATCTCAATTATAGAACAACTAGATTTTATATTGTCAATTTCCTCGTTAGGGAAAGCTAACAACTATAATTTCTGCTAAGATAAAATTCTTGTCTCACCAAGAATTGAACCAAAGACCCGTATTCAGTGGGAAGGCGCACTATCAACTGATCTAGGGTGGCACGATGTAATAAATACAATATTAATAGTAACCAGATCACTTATTGAAATATGCTCTTTCATCACTTTGACACACTTCTTGGGATAATGAACGAATTCTAGGGAAGTTCTTTTTAATAACCAAGGCACGGATTTTGATGACTCAAAAATGACCAAAAAAAACCCCATATTAATTACCTTAAAATTATAAAAAAATTACTTCAAATTTTTAAAATAAGACCTTAAAAATATAAAAAAAAAGTGTCGTAATAAATGCGCATGACTAAATCAAACACGCACTTTACAAAACTAAAAAATACATATGCAATGAAAAGGTTTTAACAAATAAACTTTTCTATTCTGCTAAGTATTACATTGATTTACAAATATCTGCTTAAGGAGAAGAAAAAGTAATATAAAGTTAATCGACTATATAATATCCTCATGCCGATAAATGTGAAATGAATATATTTAGGAATTTATAGAATTTAGATACTAGTATACTTATTTAAGGCGCGGAAGAGGGAGCACAAGTATTTGTACAGTTTTTATAACATTACATTTTTTTGGCAAAAATAGATCAAATATTTCTCCAGTAGCAACCTAGAGTTTAGTTTTCTACACATGCTAGTGTCAACAGATCTTGAATATCTGTCAAGGGTGTCCTGGAATGTTGTCAAAACGTTTTCTCTTTATTTAAAAAGTCTTGACAGATATTCAAGATCTGTTGACACTAGCATGTGTAGAAAACTAAACTCTCTGTTGCTACTGGAGAAATATTTGATTTATTTTTGCCCAAAAAAAATGTAATGTTATAAAAACTGTACAAATACTATGAATGCCTAAAATGACTCAAAAATTTCCAAAATAGCTTTTAAATGACTCTAAAAGGAAGAAAACCAAGAAAATATGACCTAAAATTCCAAAATAACAATAAAAATTACATAAAAATACTTAAATAATCTGACAAGACATTTTGTGAATGTGGGGAATGCCAGGCCTCCACCGTGGTTCGGATTCCACGTTAAACTGTAGGTCCTCCATTTCATCTCACAATAACACTACCATTACACATTAGCGTAAGTGCGTATAGCCCGAACGGGTAGTAAGACGCGGTGCTAATAATAATAATAATAATAATAACTTATATAATATACATTTCTACAATCAGGGAATCATGAACAGAGTTTATGTACTTATTAGCGTTGTATGTGATTTACCAGTAAAAAGATGGCATGTCATAAAAATCTGGGTCCTGATGATAACAATATCCTCATTTCGAGTCATACTGTGTGTTCCTATAGCCCAATTTGAATATAAAGAAACTTATCTTACAACTATAAAAATTAATACATTCACTTTCATGTATTATTACGTTAAGTCATATGCCATTGTCACTTTTGATACTTATTAAATTATTATTATTATTATTTAGCACCGCGTCTTACTTCCCGTTCGGGTTATACGCTTTAAGTACTAATTACGCTAATGGATTAGGAATTGGGAAGGTTTAATATAGAGGAAGTGAACCCGCATTTGCGTGAAGGGAGAGTGGAAAACAATTTAAGAAAAAACCTCCCCCAGTTCACCCAACCGAGATTAGAACCTTGATCTCCCCGTCCTCAGCAGTCGAGTTCAACACGACTAGCGCGTTAGCCAACTACGCCACCGAGGCGGGCCAAACGGGTAGTAAAACTCGGTGCTAAAAAAAAGATGTTTGTGCATGATAAAAGTTGTCTTCTTCCGTAATAATATTGTTACTTTTTTAATTAGGAAAGTTTTATATATGTAGATATTACATACTATGTATGTTCAAAATACATTTAAGATTGAGTATAAAAGTATATATCTGAAGGTTATAAGGTGGTGAACTAAATTTAGGAACTATTTGTTTTCAAAATACATTCAAATTGTAACTAACGTGTGAGCTATGCGCGAAGGAATACAGTGAGTGATTTAAGTGCATGATTTGTTTTATATAGTGTTTTATTTATTATAGTGCTTTACAAAATTTTGCAGGGTTTGACCCATATTTTGTATCTTTGAGACAATTTTAACCCCTTGAAAACTCATAAGCGTTCATAACCTATGTTTTAAAATATTATTTTAACCTAATTTTAATATTCTTTCAGGGTATCCGTAATTAATTATACTTGGGTTGGAATAATTTAGAGGAAAGGTACCTTTATTTGTGTGAAGGGAGAAGGGGGAAACTGTTTAGGAAAAAATCACCACCACCACCACCACCACCCTTCCCCCCCAACCTCAGTCCCACCCGTTGGGAATTAAATACTGACCTCATTAACAGGAAACCAAATTAGCGTGACGCTATGCCCACATTCTTAGTTTTATTATTATAAATTGCTTACTATAAATATACACTTGCGACTAAGATGTATCAAAAGATAAACAACCAATCCAAGTAGTCCAATTATGCTATAAGTACCCATCGTCTAAACACGAGACTGTTACAGCAAACTACTTAACAGTTTTCTTAAATAATACTAACTGCTTACATTTCTATTTATTATTTTGCAGTTTTCTTGTTTTAGTTAAAATCAAATTAAAAAGTAAAAATAAAGAAATATCCTTAACAAGCATTGTGATCACACCTGAAAAATTATGTGACCCCAAATAGGGTCGCGACACCTAGGTTGTAAACCCCCAGTTTATTAGTTGGTTTGACACAATGGCAATGGCGACGTAATATAAAGTGAAGGATTGACAATAGTAGGGGGCCTAGCTCAAAACCATATCCGATATTAGTGGTAAGGGAGGTGGCACTTTAAAATACGGTAGTCTCGATAGATCAACCCACCTCGGTGGCGTAGTTGGCTATCGCGCTAGTCGTGTTGAGCTTGACTGCTGAGGACGGGGAGATCGAGGTTCGAATCTCGGTCGAGTGAACTGGGGGTATTTTTTCCTAAATAGTTTTCCACTCTCCCTCCACGCAAAAGCGGGTTCACTTCCTCTAATTCAACCTTCCCAATTCCTAATCCATTAGCGTAATTAGTACTTAAAGTGTATAACTTTAACGGGTAATAAGACGCGGTGCTAAAAAAAATTAACGATACGTGGCTACGCTGAAAAAATCAACGGGAGTAAATTGAAAAAACAGAAGCCACTTGAAAGTTGTTTTAATCAAATACTAGCAATACGTACCCTTCCTTTACCCTGTAATGTATCAAGCTTGGGGTTTGGGGGGGGGGGGGTTAAGATTACCCCCCCCCCTGAAATTTGATCGACCCCCTTATATATACACCTACAAACTTGTATTGGCTAAAGGTTTAGTAAAATTTTCTATTGGACCCCCTCTAAGAAGAAAAATTAACTTTCTACGCCTTTGCTGGTGGGGTTCCACTTTGGCTTAATTTGTAAGATATTCCATAAAGTAATCCGTCAAGGCTAGACTTCTGACTTAAAAGGTAATTGTAGTGTACACTCCGTCTACCCTGAAAGGTAACAGTCTTACCTTGATGGATTACTCTATGACCCTATCTAACAAGCTATAGGCCAACATAGTAGAACCATTCTCTCTTAGGGTAAAAAGAAGGCCACATCTGCTTATATTTACAATATAATGCGTACAATTATATATACTCGTGTAAATATATATATAAAATTATATATACTCGTGTGTGTATATATATATATACAATTATATATACTCATGTGTGTGTGTGTATATATATACAATTATATATACTCATGTGTGTGTGTATATATACAATTATATATACTCGTGTGTGTGTGTGTGTATATATATATATATATAATTATATATACTCGTGTGTGTGTGTATATATATATATACAATTATATATACTCGTGTGTGTGTGTGTGTATATATATATATACAATTATATATACTCGTGTGTGTGTGTGTGTGTATATATATATATACAATTATATATACTCGTGTGTGTGTGTGTGTGTATATATATATATATATATAATTATTTATTAAGTACTTTTGGTGACCTGGCGGTCTAGGGGTAAGGTGTCAGACTTCTATGCTGGCGGCCGGGGTTCAATCCTCGGTCCCGGCACAGATTTATCTGATCACCAAACCCTTCCTTCACCTCTGACAAGACATCTTTTGAAGGTGAGGAACGCCAGGCCTCCACCGTGGTTCGGATTCCACGTTAAACTGTAGGTCCTTCATTTCATCTCACAGTCACCCTACCATTACACTTTAGCGTAATTGCGTATAACCCGAACGGGTAATAAGACGCGGTGCTAATAATAATAATAATAATAATAATTAAGTAGTTTGTTTACTTAAAAACTTGTAGGCTTAAGTATTATCGTCTTGTTCCGGATACTCCGTGTAATTTGATTTAGAGATGGTTCCGATCCTTTTCGAATAGAATTTTCGAGACTATACTCTACGTAGATTGGGCTCTTCGACACCAATGAGGTAGGAAGGAGGAAGGTAGAACAGGGAGAAACTGTACCCTCATTAATGTGAAGGAAGATTGTTAGACCATTTAAGGGAAAAAAACAAACCTTATGTACACCCGGTCGGTTCTAGAACTACATAATCTCCGTCACACAAAAACCAGATGAGGCTATAACTGAACTTAAAACACTGATATGCCTATAGAGAAGTTTCTGTGTTACGAACATAAGACACACGATTCCATTCACTGCTTTGATACGCAAGACTGCATGTCGCAGAATGCGCGTGCACACACACATGAGAAATAATATTCCTCGCATGTGCACAGAACACTGTAATTTACCTGTTCAACATTCAATATGTTTCTTAAACATCTCATGTTCAAATCGGAGTGGTTATGCCTAATTTTTGTTTAACCATCCGTTCAAGACAGTTCTCGGAACAAATTGCCGCTATGGTAATGGTTCTAGGAATAGTCAGCCCACTATTTATTTAAATTTAACCAACAGTTCTAAATGTCAAATAGATCTTCTTTCATGTATTTATACACCAAGGGATGTTTTATGCAGCTGTCACTCTAACAGATGTTATGAATGATGAAAAATTGAAGTTAAATATAGCATAATTTTACCAATTTGTTGCTATTTTTCACTTATTTTCCCCCTCTTTTTTCAATGTAGAGAAGAATGTTAACACAACGTCCTACTACCTGTCCAGGTATCCCCACATTTATACTAATAGTCTACGGATGAGGATGATAAGTAATGTACCCATTTTTATGTTAAGGGAGAGTGAAAATACCTCAGTACACCTGATTAAGATTCGAACCCTGACCTCCCCGTCATAGTAAAATCAGACCAAACTTTATTGACTCGATACACGGGAAAAAGTGAAAAATTGCACCTATTTCTCCAAGTGACGGCGTTAGCTTACCAGATATTATGACTTTAGTGGCTTCATTGTAATGGTGAAATGAACTTTTATACAAAGTTTCAAAAGTTTGTGTTGATGTCAGCTATTTTTCCTCATGTGATTGGTCTATTGATAGATATTCAACAACTGTTTTATCACCACGTGGAGAAAATTAAACTCTTTGTTTCTACCAGAGTTTTTTTTTTAAAGTTTTGCAATACAAATTGCAAAAGTACTTCCATTAACTCGTGTTACCTATACTCCCACTTTAATATGTCGATTGTTTTGTGATCTAAGAAGATGGGATTCTGTTTCGACACTTATAGGGTGCACTGAAGGTATGAAAATGAATTAACTAATCGTGATAACCAGTGGCGGCTCGTGTATAAGCACTGCGGAACTGCAGCACGCCCTATTTACACTTGATATTATCGATAGCATTTAATATAATGAGTCCTTTTTTCTTTAAATCTTTCTTTATTTTTGTAGTAAAATATATATTCATTAAGCTTAATGTCAGTATTTCAGTAGCCATCCTTAAGTTTATGAAAAAGATAAAACAATCTTTGTATGGAACTGTGCATTTAAAAGTGCCAGTGACGTGGTGTTTGACTGTTGTGCGCATGTGCACATAGAAGGGAGGTGGGGAAGAAGGCGGGACTGCCAGGTAGAGAGAGCACTGTTACTCTCGCAGTGCCGGCTCTGGCATGATGGTGGAAGGAAATGTTGTTGTTTTTTACTCAGCGTGTGTTGTGCTTAAAAACCGTGTACCATATTCTTGAATGTGATAATGTGTAGAAGAGTGTAGAATTAGATTATTATTCTGCTTCCAGCTATTCTATTCGATTCATTTTTTTTCGGTTATTTTATTTAACAGAAAGACTAAATGCACTTCCAATACTTTCAATGGAGAAAAATTTCCTCACTAGTCACCCAGAGATCAAGGAGAAAATTATTGAATTTTTTGCGCAAATTAAACCAAGAAGAATGGATTTCATTTTTAAATGAACAGATCAAGCTTGAACTGTAAGAATTTAAGTTAAAGTAATAACAAAATGTTTTTTTTTGCTAAGATTTTATCAAGTTTCTGAATAGATTTTCATTTTATACATGTTTTTTTTCTTTTTACACAATTTTAAAACAAAGGCTAAAAATTTTCTGGAGCAGCACCCCCACTAATTTTTGCTACGAGCCGCCACTGGTGATAACTCAATCTAATGTTCCTATCTTCAGTCCGGGGGAAAGATGGTGCGTTACTTAAAAATCACCCTTCTCCCCCGGCATCTTAGGATAAGTTCAAGTCTCGAGTAAAACGAACGGGCAGTAAGACCTGATTTTCAAGAAGTTTTTACTTTGAGGTCACCGGGTATGAAAAAAAAGGATCAAAATCGTTTCTTTAGACCATTTGAACCCCGAAGCGGGTTCGCACAAGTTGATGGTTTCTCTTCCTAATCAGGTTGAAACTACATGTCGACAACTGAAAACACGAGTAAAAGAAACAAACTCGAAGAATGTCCATACCCGTTATGTTCCGAGTAATTTGTCTCCGCACTGACCGACCAGTAGCGGTAATGTCAAGCTAGGTGATCCTTCAAGTATGGACTTACATGCGTGGGAAAACGAGAGAAAAAATAAGTTGGTCTGACTACGTGTTTTTTGAAGAGAGAGAGAGAGAGAGAGGGAGAAAAAAAAACCTGCTCGGAAATTTACACCCGTGTAACCGAGTTTTATCATAGTGGTACATGAAGTAGGTAGAAACATTTCCTCAAAAAGAAAGGAAAAGAGGGGGTGGAGAATTACACTTCTAATTGAAATATTTCCCATCATTCTACGCGTGACAACCTGTTATTCCCTCTACAGCCCGTCCTCCATGTTGGATGACTAGCTTGTGGCACGCAAATGGTGGTGGAGGTGGTGTGTAGGTTTCTTTTAACAAGTCCCATCTACTTTGCAAAAAAAGTATTCCACCGTATTCATAATAACGAAAAGTAGAATAATCCCCCCCCCTCCAATCCCCCTTTTCACTGTTGTGTTTTTTTAGTTTTGTTTAATTACACACCTCATGTGAGTGAATAATCAGGTTTGTCCTTTCCCGTGGTTAAACTACTTTAACTTCCTTCCAACAGAAAACAAGAACAAAATCAAGTTTTTTTTTTCTTTCGTGTATGTATCCATTGACCCTTAAACTAGTACAGCCAGTTCTATTAAAGTTGTAAACCAAATTGACATTGAAACTGAATCCACGGAAGGAACAAACACAAGTCACTGGAGTTGTAGTGTGTAGGGTTGTTTTATTAAATTATGCCAAACCAAAATTTGAAAGATGATCTTGATTATGGTGACCTGGTGGTCTAGGGGTAAGGTGTCAGACCTCTATGTTGGCGGCCGGGGTTCAATCCTCGGTTCACGGCAAAGATTTATCTGATTACCAAACCCTTCCTTCACCTCTGACAAGACATCTTGTGAATGTGGGGAATGCCTGGCCTCCACCGTGGTTCGGATTCCACGTTAAGCTGTAGGTCCTCCATTTCATCTCACAATCACCCTACCATTACACATTAGCGTAAGTGCGTGTAACCCGAACGGGTAGTAAGACGCGGTTCTAATAATAATAATAATAATAATAATCTTGATTATGTTCCAAGTCTACCACTTTATATTTATATAGTTTACACGCTCTAACTCAGTTGGTAGTTCTTCTACCTACTAAGCTGAGGGTCTTGGGTTCAATTTCCGGCTTGGTTGCAATATTTATCATCAGTAAAATTGGGGTTTCCCCTCTCACCGTGATGAATTAACAGCAGGGAAGGCTGGGTGTTGTGTATGTTCTAGATTTAATTTAGTTTATAAGTCGTCTGTTGATATAATCAGTCGGTTCAGAAAATGCACGTTAAATATCTGAAATAAAACTTAAATGTTATATCATAAGTTAAAAAGCTAGTAAAGCTATTAAGTATGTGTCTGGTTTTAAAGGTGCATACACATCCGTGAATTTCCTCTTCAAAAGATGATTCTTCATATCATAACAATCCGAAAATTTGAAACAACCATTGTCACTTTGTATACGAAATATATAACACCGTCAAATGGGGTAAGGTTACACACCATTGTCTCCAAGCAAGGTGATGAAAGGCACAAGGTGCTAAATTAAAAATGTGTGGTCGCGTTCCATGGTGCCACCCAAACTTACGGTTGGTGCTATGAACGGTCACCGTGCGTTGTTTGGACAGGCAGTAATACTATCTCGTACTTGTTGAAACACGCCATAGTTGGTGGTTATACATGTAACGTGCAATGTTTCTATGAAGGAAAATATACTTACACATGTTCTTTCAAGTGTCCCCATAGAATGGGATAAGGCTAAGTTATTTATTTAAGGTATTTAACGTGCACTTTCTGAACCAACTGATTATCAGCACAAGATAATTTCTATGAGCGGGAGCGAAAGAGCTTACCAATTTTTACTGGAAAGGTATTTCCACATAACTTCAAGGTGTTTTTTTTTTCCCCATATGCCACAATTGACATGGGACCGATGGCTTTACTTCCCTTCCGAAGGAAGTTGTGCTACGAATTTTTATCGCCCAAGAAAAATCCGTCGACCTCGGTGGTCTTGGGCCTTTTAAGAGCCGATGTTCATAATGGCCCATTTGACGCTTCACATATCTTGGAAACTATTATTATTATTATTATTAGCACCTCGTCTTACTACCCGTTCGGGATATACGCACTTACGCTAATGTGTAATGGTNTTATTATTATTATTATTAGCACCGCGTCTTACTACCCGTTCGGGTTATACGCACTTACGCTAATGTGTAATGGTAGGGTGATTGTGAGATGAAATGGAGGACCTACAGTTTAACGTGGAATCCGAACCACGGTGGAGGCCTGGCATTCCCCACATTCACAAGATGTCTTGTCAGAGTTGAGGGAAGGGTTTGGTAATCAGATAAATCTTTGCCGTGACCGAGGATTGAACCCCGGCCGCCAGCACAGAAGTCTGACACCTTACCCCTAGACCGCCAGGTCACTTACATATCTTGGAAACTAAACATAGTTTGACGTTCGTGGTTGTATATTTTTGGATTGTTTTATTGTCAAGAAATACACTCTGAAGAGGAACCGCGTGAATTTCGTTCGTTCACGGTAGGAGTTTACCTCTGAAAGGCCTTTTTCCCTTACCAGAAATCTATTATATAGTAGGATATTGGTAGGAAAAAAGACCTTTCAGAGGTAAACTCCTACCGTGAATGAAGTATAGGTATATTATGTTTGGATACACTTTCAACGGATCTGGAGTGGTCAGTTTTTTTTATATCACCCTATATTTTCACTAGTGTTCCATATTATTTTATATTATATTTATTTTTATGTTGCTACCTGAAACTTTTTTTTGTCAAATGTAGTCAAGTGATTGTTTCTTTCTAATTATTTTCAAATGAAGTCTTAATTGTGAATATGTCAAGTCACATGTGTATGTGTGTGAATAATACTATATTTTACTGTTGTCTGTTTGTACGAGTTCTTAATTGGTATTGTTTCACAGTAAATTTCTCGTGAGACTATAATTTCTTGCAACGTGTTATTTAGTTTCACCCGTAGAGTTTCATGTAGTTTTTTTTAAATATATTTTTACAACCAGTTATTGGAGTCATAACAATTACGAATAATTATTCCTTTTTCGCCTGCTAACTGTGTACAGAATCAAGTCAAACAAGTTTGTGGTCGTGCAAGTCATTTAATAATTACGTTTAAGTTAGAAGTAAACATTAAAAACTGTATATTTTAATATATTTTTAAACAATACATGTCTTACATGGGAATCAAACCCATGACCTTTGACTTAGTGCAACAATATTCTGCCACTGATTTATCTAGGTTTGTCCTGTGCCCGAATTTTTAAATATCTATAGGCCTATATTAAAATTATTATTTGTGAACGGAAACTATTCGTGTCATGTGGTAAATTAAGAAGTAAATTACGATTAAACTAATAATGATAAAATAACAATATTGTTTCATATTACCCGCTTCGTTGGCCGCTTGGTCTAACGCGCTACTCTGGCAGTAGACTAGACTGCCAATGACGGGGAGAACAAGGTTCTAATAAAGGTTGGGTGAACCGAAGGTAGGTTTTTCCTAAATGGTTTTACATTCCTCCGCCACGTAAATACAGGTACACTTCCACTAAAGTTAATCTCCAGTAGCTAAATCAGTACACACGCTTATAGCCCGAACGAGTCGTAAGACGCAATGTTATTAAAAAATAATCATAATCTGGTATTTAATTGCGGTTATAACGCTAAGAACAAATATATTAGCATGGCTAAGCCGTTAGTGAAAAATATATGACTTGAATAAAAAACTGACACAGGACAGTCTGGAAATGGTAATGGATGTAGAAGTAATTAATTAATTTAACAGCGCGTCTTACTGCACGTTCGAGTTATAAGCTTAAGTACTAATTAAGGTCCGGGGTTCAATCCTCTATCCCGGCACAGATTTATCTGATTGCCAAACCCTTCCTTCACCTCTGACAAGACGTGTATTAATCACAACTTGTGAATGTGGGGATGAATGTGGGGAATGCCAGGCCTCCACCGTGGTTCGGATCCTACGTTAAGCTGTAGGTCCTTCATTTCATCTCACAATCACCCTACCGTTACATATTAGCGTAAGTGCGTGTAACCTGAACGGGTAGTAAGACTAGGTGCTAATAATAATAATAATAATAACTACGCTAATGGGTTAGGATTTGAGAAGATTGAATATAGAGGAAGTGAGCACGCATTTGCGGGGAGGGAGAGTGGAAAGCCATTTAGGACCCCCGCCCCCCAGTTCACCAGAGCGAGATTGGAACCTTGATTTTCCCGTCCTCGGCAGTCTAGCTCAACACGTTAGCTAACTACGCTATCGAGGCGGGTATGTAAAAGTAGCCTGGCTATTTAATCCGTCTCTTGTTTGCTCTCAGAATGTCAGTATATAGCGGTCCTATGTAGAGCGTCAATAAACACATGTGTACCGATTATATTTGATGATTCATTGTTTAAAAAAAAGTTAAACATTTCTAAGGAAAACTTATTCCAAGGTTTCATTTTGGAACTATTTTGTGTTGTCTAGTGGTACATCCACAAGTATCCTCTGCTTCTGACAATAATAGCATATATTGCAATTGACAACATTGTAGTGTATAATATATTCACTATTTTTGTAGGGATTCGTCCTGATCTTCAATTAATGACCCGCCTCGGTGGTGTAGTTGGGTAACGCGCTAGTCATGTTGAGCTCGACTGCTGAGGACGGGGGGATCGAGGTTCGAATCTCGGTCGGGTGAACTGGGGGTGGTTTTTCCTAAATGGTTTTCCACTCTCCCTCCACGCAAATGCGGGTTCACTTCCTCTAATTCACCCTTCCCAATTCCTATTCCATTAACGTAATTAGTACTTAAGGCGTATAACCCGAACGGGTAGTAAGACGTGGTGCTAAATATGATTATTATTATTCAATTAATGAATATGCGTGCGCTTGTGCCGAGTATTTATAGTTGGATTCTGACTGAAAGAGCCTCATAGAAAATATGTGAGCTTATGTTTGTGGTCAACATAGATAACATTTTACTACTAAATTAGAACTAAAATAAAATTTATCAGTAGGCTAATATTATAAAAATAAAAAATATTTAATTATAAAAATTATTGGCTTTTTTAAATAAGGAATCCGTTTCTATCATTTTTAAACATTTTCAAATCCTTATTTTACACTTGAACTATTATTATTATAAAAGATAAACGGCTCCACTACACCAGTGGTCAGTGCACCTAACTACGAGGCTGGGAATGCTGTGTTCGTTTCTCGGCTGGTACCTTGGTTATCTTTCCTGAAAGGGGAACTACCCCAACGGTTGCTACAAATAATATTGCCCAGATATTATATATTATTTTTAAATAAAATAAACAAATCGATTACATAAGTTAAAGAATAAACAATGGGCAACCCACATAGGTGGTTGCAAGGTCTAACGTGTTATTATATTGGCATTTACGAGATGGGGAAATTTCCATTATCTATTTAAAATATTTCTATTCACATAAATGTCTCAAAATGGGTTCCACTTCCGAATATTTTTCTTTAACTTTCAAAATAAAATTTACAAAACTAAAAATTTCATCGTAAAATCATATACTTGATAATATGTTTATCATCGCGATTAAAACATATTTAGTTATTTTAATAATTATAACGTTATTTTCACGATATTTTTGATCCATCTGAGTTCTCATCTTGCTTCGTTTAGACCAGCTCTTGTGTTTTGAATGAGATTAGGTCAAATTTTAGGGAAAGTGTACCCACATTTGCTTGGATAGACAAAAGGAAGAATCACCATCAGTGCACCTGATCTATTATGATTATTATTATTATTATTATTATTATTAGCACCACGCCTTACTGCCCGTTCGGGTTATACGCACTTACGCTAATGTATAATGGTAGGGTGATTGTGAGATGAAATGAAGGACCTGCAGCTTAAAGTGTAATCCGAACCACGGTGGAGTCCTGGCATTCCACACATTTACAAGTTGTGATTAATACACGTCTTGCCAGAGGTGAAGGGAGGGTTTGGCGATCAGTTAAATCTGTGCTGGGGCCAAGGATTGAAACCCGGACCCCCAGCACAGAAGTTCGACACCTTACCTCTAGACCACCGTGTCACTTTTACACCCTACCTAGAATCGAACCCCGATATCCCCATCATTTTCTGCCCACCTTATCGTGAGAGTGACGTCATAGATCACGCAGATAACGAATCGGGTTGGAAACAATTAAATCACGGAGATCATGTCAGTGGTCGCATGGTCTAAGGTGTCACTCTAACAATATATTGGATTTATTGTAATGGGAAGATCAGGGTTTTAATCCCGTTCGGGTGTATTGAGCAGGTATTTTCCTTAAAGGTTTCCCACTACCTACCTTCACGCAAATGTGGGTACACAATCTCTAAATTCTACGTTGCTTTTTAGTGTCCCATTAATATAAATACTCGGAGTAGGGCGGGTTGCATAAAACATAATCAAGGAAGCTTGTCTGTGATTTTACTAAAATGAAGTAATTTGAAACATTAATCAGATACAAAGAATAATCTGTTTGTCCAAAATTTGGAACATATTTCTGACAAATACAACCAAAAATGATTAAACATAATTTGTTCTTTGTTAACCAACCGGGTTATAAATGTTACCTAAGCGTATCCCAGTTTTTTTTTCTTATGTTCACTTTGAAATTTTTGCTCTCGGCAATTTTCTTAATTTGACAATTTAATGGGTGCTCTCCCTTTCCATTTAATTTTATTGAATGTTGTGGTTTGTGATGTGTATTCCTCTGAGGGTGGCACGCCATAGCCTCATGGGTAGAATATCGTGGCTAGGAAAGCGACCAATATGGCGGCCGGCGCACCCTTTCCTGTGTTTGCTCGTTCCGATGGCCACACAAAACTGATCAAATTGAAGATACAACCTTGCAGTTGAATTGACAGCCTTTATAAAATAATAAAATAGACAGAGGAAGTAAACAGATTTTCCTGTTTCGATTAAATAATTTGACTGGCCATTAGCATGTGAATGGACTGTTTAGTCAAGTTTTTTAATTAGTTTTTTTTCAGAGCCATTCTTTAATTATAAAATAAAAATGAATTTATATTAAATATTAGTTTCAAATATTTATAAGACTTATATAATTTTTCATACAGTAACTAATATGTTTTTTATTAACTGACGAGCTTTAACCACTTTTAGTTAATACAGTAAAAAATATGCAAGTCTCTATATTGTATACAATTAATTTTAAATGGGATTCTCTCCACCCTCTTCCGTGGCCGCATGGTCTAAGGTGCTACTCTCGCAGTACTCTAAACTGCTGACGACGGGGAAATCGAGGCTCGAATCTTGGTTGGGAGTGCTAAGGGTGGTTTTTACAAAATTGTTTTTCACTCTCCTTTCATGCAAATGCAGGAACACTTCCTCTAAATATAGCCTTCATAATCCCTAAGACCACTAGCATTATTAGTACATAAGCGTATAGCCCAAACGGTTAGTAAGACATGGTAATAAAATACTATTTTTCAATTTATAGTTGCCAGCCTCTTAGATAATTATATTTATAGTTATAAATAATACGCGCATAGGTGATAACGGGGAATAAGTTTCAGGCCCATATAGGCCTAATTACCAGTAATGGAGAGGTAAAGGTTCGAATCCTTACCAATGTACCTAAGGTGTTTGTATACAGGCTTACGTACACGAATGGAATTTATACAAGTATATTTTTGCTGGCGAAATATTCTCAAATATGTTTTCAAAATGAAAGCCATTATTATTTTTGTATTGGTAATAAAGGAGATATCAGTAGCACTAACATACATATAAATTGCGGTGCTCTACATTAAAAAGATCCAATACATTTTTTGTGTCGTGATAAAAGCTACACATTTAAAAAGTATAATGATTTATCTTTAGTGAATTTTCTTGGTTTATATTCACTAGCCATATAAGGATTACCATACCACTTAACTAATGATTTTATTTATTTGAGTTATTCAAAGTGTACTTTCTAAACCAACTGATTATATCAGCATACGAGAATTTTTATGAGCGTGAGTGAAAGGCCTACCAATTTTGGCGGGAAAGGTATTTTCGCGTACATTCCAGGGTTCTTTTGCATGTCACAATGGACATGGGACTGACAGCTTTGTTTGCCTCCAAATGAAGTTGAATTGAGGATTTTTATGGCTCAAGAAAAACCTGTCGACCTAGGCTGGATTTGAACCCACGAATATGGGATCCTGAGGTGAGCAATTTAACCCAAGACCACTAAGGTCGACCACCTAATAAATATATACCTTTTAACCTATACATGATATTTAATCAAAACATTTAGGTATCTTTTGAAAAAAACAAACGTTTGTGTTTGTTATATCTAGTAAAAAAAAGTGTATTTTAAAATATGAATTGATAATCCACTACCTTAGTTAGCTAAGTCGATAGAATGTCTGTCTACTGAGATAAGGGTCCCGGATTCAAATCCAGGCATAGCCGAATATTTATTATTGATGAAATATGGGTTTACACTTTCATAGTGATAAATTAACGTCCAAGGACTGGATGCTGTGCCTGTCCTGATTTTAAGTTAGAATAGAAGGCTCATGAAGCTACGACAGGCCTGGCAAGCCAGTAGTGGACAAAATATGGCTTGAATAAAACACTGACGCGGGCCATAAGCGGGAAACAATCATGGATGTAAAGGAAATTATCTGCCTTAATAGTCATTTCACTGAACTAATACGTAAATAATGGTTGTCATCACACATCGTAAACTTACTCAACTGCTTGGGATATTTATAAGTTCATAAAAGCAGACACACATACAAATAAAGAGAAGGACTTTATTATTATTATTATTATTAGCACCGCGTCTTACTACCCGTTCGGGTTATACGCACTTACGCTATGTGTAATTGTAGGGTGATTGTGAGATGAAATGAAGGACCTACAGTTTAACGTGGAATCCGAACCACGGTGGAGGCATGGCATTCCTCACATTAACAAGATGTCTTGTCAGAGGTGAAGGAAGGGTTTGATAATCAGAAAATCTTTGCCGGGACCGAGGATTGAACCCCGGCCGCCAGCATAGAAGTCTGACACCTTACCCCTAAACCACCAGGTCACCAGAAGGACTTAATGACTGGCTAATTACCAATATAACACAAAATTACATTTTTTATTTTTTTTATTTCTGCCTATTTTGAACAAATGTAACGAATTATTTTTCTAAGAATGACCCATCTCAAACTATCAACAAATCTAATATTTTAGAGCCCACTCTGGTGGTCGAATGGGCTAAACTTTAAGGCGTCACTCTAGCAATAGACCAAGCTGCCGATGATGAAGAGATCAGGGTTCAAATCGTGGTAAATTCTATTGAGGCTTTTTTTTACCCAAATAGTTTTCCACTCTACCACCACGCAATTTTAGATACACATTCATTGTAACTCCCTCATACCTAGTACACTAGTGTAGTTACTATGTATGTGTTCAACCCTGATGGGAGTGAGTCGTGGTAGGGGGACAAAAATACATGGAGTACTTAGAAAAAATTAACGTACCTACATATTTATAAGTATTCGGGTGACCTGGCGGTCTAGGGGTAAGGTGTCAGACTTCTGTGCTGGCGGCCGGGGTTCAATCCTCGGTCCCGGCACATATTTATCTGATTACCAAACCCTTCCTTCACCTCTGACAAGACATCTTGTGAATGTGGGGAATGCCAGGCCTCCACCGTGGTTCGGATTCCACGTTAAACTGTAGGTCCTTCATTTCATCTCACAATCACCCTACCATTACACATTAGCGTAACTGTGTATAACCCGAACGGGTAGTAAGACGCAGTGCTAATAATAATAATAATAATAATAACAACAATAATATAAGTATTTGGTTTTGCACTTGTGGTCATTTTTAGTGCTACTACCCGCCTCGGTGGCGTAGTTGGCTAACGCGCTAGTTGTGTTGAGCTCAACCGCCGAGAACGGGGAGATTGAGGTTCGAATCTCGGTCGGGTGAGCTGGGGGTGGTTTTCCCTAAATGGTTTTCCACTCTCCTTCCACGCAAATGCGTGTTCACTTTCTCTAATTCAACCTTCCCAATTCCCAATCAATTAGCGTAATTAGTACTTAAAGCTTATAACCCGAACGGTTAGTAAGACGCGGTGCTAAATAATAATAATTTTAGTGCTACGTAAATCAATTTTTTAATGTCTGTTTCTTCGGAATATTCTTATACAATAAGTTGTCTAACAAGTATTGTCAAGTTTCCCACATAATCTCCTTGTTACACATCATTACTACTCGAATAAGTGTTATCCAGAAGAGTGTATTCCAAATGTTTGTTTCCCTACCTCAAGCTACAAAGATTTGCTGTTGTAAAATTGTTTTTTATTTTATTATTAGAAATGCTAAATGACTAATTAATCATTGTTAAAGAATGCATTTTTAGGAATGGTTAAATAGTAAACACAATGTACTAGGAAGAACCTTATATTTTTTTAACGTTTTAGGTGTTGATCGTTTTTTTTAAAAGTATATTGAATTCAAGGTCTTCACTAACTATCCAACTCTATGGGAATAAGTAACTCGAAAGTTAATCCCTATTCTGAGACATCTTCAACCAGTCCCTAACTTGACACACAACCTCCATTCATCTCAACACCATGCTCCTATAGACATCTTGGTTTACCGAGGGTCTTGTTTCTTTAGATTTCTCAACTAAACTTTAGTATACACGAGTGTTACTTACAAAATTAATAGTAACAAAATAACAAGCATTGCCTGTAAGAATTCAGTTTTTGACCATTTCTTGAATTTCATTCCTATCTGTTGCCACAGTTCCATAGTATTTAAATTTATCAACGTCTTAAAAATGCATGCTGTAGATTTCTACGAATCTACAAATAGTATGGTTTAGATTTTAAAAAGTGTACGTAAGTTATACTAATAGTTTTCTTAGTATCCATTTTATTGGCAAGGCTGTTAATCTTGTCGTTATTAATTGTGTATGATTCAACAAACTCAACTTATTTGTTTCTTACAAAAGTAACTTTTTACTAAATATATAACAATAATTGCGTTTTTTTCTTAAATAAAATTAGTATTTTTTAAGGAAAGAATGCCAAGAAAAACCATATTTAATCCAAATAACTCTCAGAATATAATTATCTTCCAAACAGGGTTCAGATAATGTAGAATGTCAAATGTAGTTATGAAATGATTTACAAATTACGAAACATCAGATTTTAAATGGGATTTTACATACATACGTACGATATAAAATAGAGGTAGAGATGAAAAATGTAATTTCTTTTTAGTGAGATGGAAAATTTAGAAATGAATACAGACAGCCTGTAGGGAATTGGAGGGGGGTGTGAGGGGTTAATATACTTTTTTCATAAATGTGATGGTACAGGCGGTCTTGATTGAAGAGTGTTATAAAAAAAATTGCCTGTTGAGAATTTGATGATATTGAAGGGGAGTGTTTTCAAGCATATTGAAGAAACGAGATTTATTTTAATATGCTGCTAGACATGATAGATTGGCCAAAAGTCAATCATAAGTTAATTAACAGTAGGATAACCTTTATGTGCAACGAAATGAAATATAAATAATGGTTTAATTTTCAGATATTTTAGAAGCTCATACTGATTAAAAGTCTTTTATTTATTTTTTTTGCAAATTATTGTATTATTCTTTTTTTTTCACAAAAAGATTAAAAGACAAAGGGCAACATAGAGATCAGGTATGAACAACATCTATTTTTATGTCAGAATAATCGTTATTTGTTATTTATATTTCTCACTATACAGAATATACTAAATCATGTGTTACCCACTTCTTCGGTGTAAAAAAGACACAAAAAAACATTGAAAAATGTTTAATATAAATATGTGCCTAACTTGACCTTGTAACTCTAACTGGAGTACAAGCATGACTATAGTTTGAAAGCAAGGTCAAATGGGATAAATATTCTTATGAACATTTTTTCATATGTTTCTGTGTCTCCACATGTTCCACATGTGTTCTCACATGTTACGGTAAATTCTGTATTATTGGAAATAGTATACATAGGCCTAGTCAATAATAGATTCACCCTCCTCAGTGGTGTAGTTAGCTAACGCGCTAGACGTGTTGATCTCAACTGCTGAGGACGAGGATATCGAGGTTCGAATCTAAGTCGGGTGAACTAGGGGTGGTTTTTCCTAAATGGTTTTCCACTCTCCCTTCACGAAAATGCGGGCTCACTTCCTCTAATTAAACCTTCCCAATTCCTAATCCATTAGCGTAATTAGTACTTAAAGTGTACAACCCGAACGGGTAGTAAGACGCGCTGTTAAATAATAAATAATAAATAAATAAATGATTCTGACAAAAAAATGGTTTTCATACATGATCTCTACATAAACCCTTGACTTCTTCTCTCTTTTTTTTAGTAATTAATACAATAATTTGCAAAAAATTAAGACTTGTGATTAGTATGAGCTTCTAAAATATATTAAAACTAAACCGTTATCTGAATTTCCTTTCACTGCAAATAAAAGGCTATGTATGTTTTTATACATAAGTGTAAATAACATATTTAGGCATATACTGACAAGAAGTTGACACTAGAGACTCGTTCATCCGTTTTTATGAGATTCAATCCAATCCAGATAATCGGGATTATGAATAATCCTAACTGTAGGAATTTGTCACTCTTAGGTGAAGTGAAAAATTGGACATACTCAATATGTCATGTAAATATCAGGTTTATTTATAGTATAATACAATATTTATAATTTGAAAAATAAGATTTGATTATTTTTGTTACAAAAACATGAGTAAGGCCTACCACTTGTTAAATAGATTACACCACGTCTTACTACCCGTTCTGGTTGTACACCTATTTACTAATTACACTAATAGGTTATACCCGTATCACACGACACTAGCTCGTACTTGAAATCTAGTGTTCTAGATAGCACTAGCTAGCACGTCATCATCTATCGTCGTGTGAATCAGAAAAAGTATACTTGTTCTGCCACTTGGTACTGGCTACCATACTAGTTGTGAGGATAGAACACGCGCTATTTTCGTACTAGTTCAACACTAGTCTGTGTAATTCAACCAACCAATGAGCTCTGAGACTGTTGTGTAGATAAATAGTAGAAATGACGCCAACATGGTCATCGGATGTGATTTTGTTGTTGGCAGAAAAATATTCTAAACATCCTTGTTTATATAATACCATATTGCCACAATATTACTATATATTTAATTCAAAACATGTCATCTAAAACGACAAACTGTGTCCCAGATCCAATTTTAATCTAAATAAACTTGATAGCGTGCCAACCTTGGGTGGTTGTTTTTAAAAATATAAAGTATACGTAGGCTTAAAAAAGAACATTTGTGAATCAAGGATACTGTACTTGGACACCCATGGGCTTAGGGACCTCTGACCACATCGTAAATAAATGAATACAAATATAGGAAGATACTAAATGTTAGTGTCACCACGAATGTATCATTTTTAGCATCGCGCAACCATTATTTCGTTTTTTCAGCCAGTCCCGTATTCATTTTCTTTTTCCTACTCTCCCTCTCATAATTTTTAATATCATTACTAGTAATTTAATCCACCTGCTGCACCTAAAATTATTCTCTGACGTTTCATAAATATTTTAACTAGAAACTAGTACCAAACTAGCAGCGTGTGAATACTCTAGTCCCATTTCTATTGTACTACCTAGTATACACATATCTAGGCGCTAGCTAGCATACTTGATTTCTAGAACAATCACTTGTCATGTTATAGTATCTTTAAGGATTAGGAAGTGTAGTGACAGGATGATCCCTCCCCACCCCTTTCTTTCTTCAACCAGTTGTCTGGTGCAGCGCTGGAGGATAGTTACTAATCCCGCCGCTAGAGCAGCGCCGAGCTTTGTGTTAGGGAACTCGCCCATCACTGGGACACTCGTGATACCGTTCGCTTGCAATGCTCAAGGAATCGATCGGGTCAAGGAAAGAGGATAACTTGAATGTACCTCATCAATATAGTTGTTCAAAGAAAATAAACTATTATTCCAAGTTCAACATGTGTGTTTCAATCATTGGGTCGCCAGGCTGGATTCAAAATTAAAGAAGAAACTTGCGGGGATTGCTAATAGTGAGAGAGTTGAATAAGCTGAGGAACTTCATAGTTTCAGAGGGAGTACGAGGAGTTTAAAGTACGAAGAGTTTCATGGTAGAAGAGTATCATGTTTCAGAAGGTTTACTATAGAGAAAATGAATTTGCGTGGTGGAAGAGTGGGGAAACCATTTAGGAAAACCACCCTTAGTGCACCCGACCGGGATCAAACCCTAATCTCCCCATCTTCGGCAGTCTAGTCCAGCACGAGAGTAGCGCGTTACACCACGCGGCCACCAGAGTGGGCTTACCACTTGTTGAAAAATATACTGTAAGCCTAAATATTGCAAGTGTAGCGCACTGTACTCTAGTTTGCGGGACATGATTGTAATCTTAGCTATTAAGTTATTATGTTATAACAATTATTATTTTTTAGTCGAAAGGGTGTTTCAGATCATCGATATTAGGATAAACGGGTTTCTAATATATAAAGTTCGGTCTTAATTGTGTACTTAAACCAAAGGCTGTGTTTAATATAGTAGGTGACCAGGCGGTCTAGGGTTAAGGGGTCAGATTTCTGTGCTGGGCTTCCGGGGTTCAATCCTCGATCCCAACAAAGACTTATCTGATTATCAAACCCTTCCCTCACCTCTGACAAAACGTGTATTAATTACAACTTGTGATTGTGTGGAATGCCAGGCCTTCACCGTGGTTCGGATTCCACGTTAAACTCTAGGTCCTCCATTTCATCTCACAATCACCCTACCATTACACATTAGCATAAGTGCATATAGCTCGAACGGGTAGTAAGACGCGGTGCTAATAATAATAATAATAATATTGTAAGCTACCTTTTAGGGTAGTCTAAGGGAGAATTTTTAATAATATTACTTCTAACACAACTAAAAAATTTAAATGAGAAAAACTAAGAAACTATACACCTGTTTAGTTTACAAATATTACATTCATTAAATTTTAAAAGTCACACGAAACCATCGACATTACTACTCAAAACTCCCGAATACAAAGTTAACATCTGTCTAAACTTTGCTCATATTATGTTCAATTGTAGTATGCCACTGTCTAAGTACGTAAGCCCAATTACTTAAACGTGATTAGTTTGCATAATTTAAACAACTTCTACCTAAAAATAAAACCCCCAACAAATACATGCTTCCAACAGTGGAGACAATACATTCAGTACAAGAATACCGAACGACCAAAGTTAACAACTTTTTAAAAAATGCCACTAAACAGAGAATAACTATTGGGGAAGGGACAACTCGAGTCATTTAAGGTACCTACTTATTCATTGTAAAGAAAATATGGACCACTTACTCGTTTATTTAACAGAAAATTGTCCCCTATTGTCCCCGTTATACCGGTAACATGTTTTTTGTGTTTCTTGTTAAGAGAGTGACGTGTATTCAACACACTCATGTTAATTGTGTGTGCCACATATGCGTGCGACATATGTTAGTTCTATTACACGCTCTTACCGCCAGTAAGTGAGTAGGGAGGGGAGGAAAAGGAGGCGAGGAGGCGCGGGGGTAAAGGTGGAGGGGGGCGCACTACGACGCGTGTTAGTTGGGAGGAAGTCGGGCTAATTATTCGACACGATAAGGAAAACGTAACAAAGAGAATTTCACAGGAAAATAGTGCATACACCATATATATTCATACAGAATTTGAGAGTGTTCTGATTAGTTTATATTCAAATTAAATCCTCATTATTAATATAAAAAAAACTGGTCTCCCGTGAAAATAACTGTTAAAAATTCAAGCGTACAACACGCAAACACATTAGTTTTAACTTTAAATACGAGATACAAAAAAATAGAACTTTAATATTTTAAGTGCTTCACTTTTTTTTTATTGTACTGCATCTTATTAACCGCTGGGGCTATCAACTTGTTCCCACTAATTAGTTAGGGAATAGGATGGTAAAATGTATACAATGTGTAGCCACATTTGTGTGGAGTATAAGTGAGAAACAATTTTAAAAGACAGTTCCAAACTAATTGAAACCCTGATCTCTTCATCATCTTCAAGCAAGTCAAGAAGAGCTGTTGGTTTGGTATTGAATGAAACTGCCAGGCTTGAGGTCCGAAACGGTCGGTATATTCCATTCACGGTAGGAATTGACTTCTGAAAGGCCTTTTTCCCTACCATAAATCTACTATATAGTAGGATATTGGTAGGAAAAAAGACCTTTCAGAGAGTAATTCCTACCGTGAATGGAATATAGCGTGTCTTTCCACCGAGCTAACTATCCCAGGTTTGATTACTGGCAGGGCCGAAAAATGTATCAGTGTTGAAATGTAAGTTTCTCCTTTTACAATGATGAATGGATGGATGTTGTGTCTGTTCTAGATTTAAGTTAGTATACAAGTCGTGTGCTGATATAATCATTCGGTTCAGAAAGTGCACGTTAAACGAGTTTAAAACACTTAAATATTGGCGTGCGCGAATACCAATTAATTTCTGAAAGAGTAAAGTATGCTCAAGGAGAGGTCTCGTTATGTGTTTTGCTACATGATTGTTGTTGGAAAATAATGAGAATTTAAGACAACTTATTCCTTGTTAAGAGAGAATGATGATGATCACACAGATATTGTAGTGCACTTTGGTCAACTAGATCTGGACTTTGATTCTAACTGGGTGCATTGTGAATTTATTTTGTTACCTTCCTGTGGTTTTTTTGTCTTTCCAAAAGGGTAATGATACAACATTACCTTTAAAAAAACTGGCTTATAGGTCTCGGGTTTGATTCCCAGTCGGTAGCGGAGGATTTTTTCCTCTCGAAATGGGAACATTTCCCAGGGTCATCAGTGTTTGTTTAATTAATCCTAAAATATTAAGGGATAATCGTGTATTAACGGACACCTAAGTTTTTTAAATTTAATTTATAATTTTATTAAGTGAAAATGAGGCAAATTATATGTCAATATTAAGATTATGTATGTATTTATACACTTGCTTTATTAACATAGTGTATATAAAATATTATTCTTTCTAGATTCATTAAATAAGCTTAATTCAGTTTTAAAAGTACTGTTGGCTAATACCAGATATAATACAATATTACAATTTTTTAATCAAATTTGAACACCAAACGTCTTATTGTTTTAAGATGCTTTCTCACAAGCATCACATTTATTTATAAAAAGAGGAATTTAATTCTGTATTGCACAATTCTCGTGCGTCTCCCCATGGCAAAAGTCGCACTTTATCCAATCCTCGTCAAAATTTTCTCCACATATTTATTAAGCACTGAGTTTTATCTTAAACTTGTTCGCTCATAGGTTGTGCAGAAGTTTTGTTAACTTTTGTATAATTTTGATGTAGTTTTTTTTTGTAGTGGCTTCCAACTTAGTTTTTGATTTCTCCATTTACGTGAATTGTTTTTCTTCTAAATTAGCTTTATAAAGACTTTATGTTAGTATTTCGCTCTTAACACCAAGTCTTCTTCTAATATTTAACCTGCCTTCTGCAGCGATAGGCACTGGTGACACTTGAATGATTATGGTGTGGAAAATTCCAGTTGAAGGAGTTTATGACTGTGGGTTCTTCGATGTTGAAGTTTGTGCTGTTGAAATTGACTGTTGTGAAGACATTGAAGTAAAAACCTGTGGAATTGGAAGTTGTTGGGAAACAGAAGTTGGGGCTTTTGGAGATTCAAATATTGGCTGTGAATTTTCGTGTCCATAATTTGATGTGAGTGGAGTTTTAGGATATGTTGATTGTAGATTTCCTGGTTCATTTCTCAATAGCTCTGAGTCTTAATAGACAGAGTCAGGAATATTTAGTTTTTGGGATGACAAATAGTCCAAATCTGTGAATATATTTGGATTATATGGATGTATATCTGTACATTCAAATCTTTTTTTTTTTACCTATATCCATTTGGAAAATTTTGGCAAAAGCATAGCTTACTAATCCAACTACATTATATTCAGTTATCCTGGGAAAAGGATTCTGTCGCATCCAAATAATACAAGCTTCATTATATGAGTTTTTAAAGTGATTCATTATGGTTCTATAAAGTCGTTCAAGTTTGTGCGTCTTGTGTGGGGGAACAGGGGGAGGCAAATTTAACATTTCAACATTGAGTTAACGTGAAAACAGAATCACGTCAAGCTCCTTGTGGCACAGTGACTGAAAAAATGATCTGTCCGATACTATAGGACTCTACCATATATCATCTTCATTGGCTCAACCCGAATATATTCACCATCACTATCACTAATATCATCTCATCTCATCAGGACACAGAAAGCGCCTCCATGGAAAGGATGTACGATTAGTTAGTACATTCTGGAGGGTTGTAACTTAATTCGTCCATTGTTATTGTTCTGCCAAAGACAGTAAACACATCAACTGGTCTACCCTCCGACACATCATCTCGGCCAACCAAACTTGGATTGTTCAGTGCAAAATCGTACTAAGTAATTACGACTGTAGCTAACCTAACCTAACCTAACCTAACCTAACCTAACCTAGCCTAACCTAGCCTAACCTAGCCTAGCCTAGCCTAGCCTAGCCTAGCCTAACCTAGCCTAGCCTAACCTAACCTAACCTAGCCTAACCTAGCCTAACCTAGCCTAGCCTAGCCTAGCCTCTTGATTTTAATACAATATATGTGAAATGACTGAATGCAATATTTAATATTTTGATGACCAACTGTGAAACCAAAGCTGTGAAATTTTACTACTTGATTTTGAGATGTGGGGAGAGGGGGGTTTACAGTATACAGTATGTACTTAGTAAGCTTTTGCACTGAACAATCCAAGTTTTGGTGGAAGAGTTAATGTGTTGGAGGGGTGGACCAGTTGATGTGTTTACTGTCTTTGGCAGAACAATAACAGTGCACGAGTCGAGTTTCATCCATTCTAGGGTCCTCCTGAGGAACGGTACATTAGTACTGGCTAATCTCTCCGCGAAATGATCTACAATTGATGTAGCCCAGACCCATTATTAATATTATTATTATTATAACATTTAAAAAAATTCAAGTTCTTTGTCCTGTTTACGGCTATAAGCCAATGATGAAGGGGCATACTGGTTGAAAATAACTTTTAATAATCCTGAATACAACATTTATATATATATTTTTTTACAATCATGGAGGTATAACATTATAATCTCCCCACTTTATTACATTTACTGACATAAAGATATGGATAGTCATTACATTTGTTTAGCCTATGCTATTAAAATCATTTTTATATTAGTTAAAATATTTACATAACCATTTATTACATTAATAAAATGTGAATCTAATAGTTTTAGGCTAATCATAAAAATTGTTTAAAAACATTTCTGTATTAAATTATAATAATGTTACAAAAATATGGGTATACTTTCATTATAAAAAAACTGCATGTATTTGGATATTAATTTACTTCTAAAAGGGAAATAATTGATAAGAGAATATTTAATTGTGTTTTTTTTTCTTTATATACACACAATAATTATTTAAACATAATATTTAATTACCAACCAATTAAAATAGATTGCTGTCACATTTCGTGGAATATTTACGTGTCTTGGTTTCGTTATTAGCATACAAATTACCCGTTGTGTTAGAGCCTGTCTTTGTCTGACATCGGTTGGACATGTACAAAGTGTGCTGAAACAATTATGTATTACTTGGGTCCTATACATGTTGCTAAGGAATGGAAGCTTATGTATAAAAAATAAATAAGTAGACTCGGTAGCCTATACGATGGATTGATAGCGCAATTACAAAGTAAGTGATGTGGTTTGAAGAGGCAGAGTAATTACGGGGGGGTAATAGATAAAGTTAATTGCGATTGTAGTTCGTAGTAAGAGAATATTACATTGGTGAGTTTTGTGGTAAGCTACTACTTGCCAGAAGAAAAAAATTATATGTAAGCTATTTTGAATTTAAGGTCATTAGACAGTAAAAACGTAACTGCACAATTTTCACAAACCAGCAACTTATAGTTTCTCTCATTGGAAAACATGAAGGAACAAGGCACAATTTACCGGAGTATTAAGGAACATTTTCAGAAATATGGAACAGAAACCAAAAGTTCTTCAATGTTCCTTTGGTGGCCACGGGAATTTACCTTGAGGGATTACATTATTATTATTATTATTATTAACACCACGTCTTACTGCCCGTTCGGGTTATACGCACTTACGCTAATGTGTAATGGTAGGATTTTGAGATGAAATGGAGGACCTACAGTTTTACGTGGAATCCGAACCACGGTGGAGGCCTGGAATTCCCCACATTCACAAGATGTCTTGTCAGAGGGGAAGGAAGGGTTTGGTAATCAGATAAATCTGTGCCGGGACCGAGGATTGAACCCCGGCCGCCAGCACAGAAGTCTGACACCTTACCCCTAGACTGCCAGGTCACCATTGAGGGATTACACTAAGGACCTATCTTATAAGCTAAGTTGTAGTGGAACCATGTAAGGTAAGCATGTAAACTTTCAGGGTAAACGAAGGGCACTTAGATATGATTTAATGAAACTTCAAACAACCTTAAAGAAAATTTAGTTCATACTATTAGGCATTTAGTTTCTAGCCTGCCACAATGTAAAAAAAAAAACTCTAATCCGCTAATTGATATTTCCGGGTTTTATCATTTTTAAACCATTTATCTTGGCTCTAGAGTTTAAAATGATATGCAATAACATGCGTTCTTTTTTTCTCATAAATAGGTCGCAAACACTTAACATTTTAAAAAACTTTCTGAGATGATTAAAATAATTTCGTAATCATAAAAAGTTGTAAGCGTTTTCTTACTAAAACATGGTAGTCAAATTATTACTAACTTGCTTAGATAGTAGAAATGTATTTGTTACTTCCTTTGGGGGTGGGGGTTGGGGTGGGGGGTAGAGGTTTAGGGGATAGGGGCCACCATAATATAGTATTACAAGACATCTGGGCGGTTCGCATGCTTACACTAATGGAGAAGGGCAAAGGATTGTTTAATTTAAAGGAAAATACCCACATTTTAAGTATAAGAAGATTGGGAAGTGATTTAATGAAATCAGCTCAGTATATACAGTCCAGATTCAAATACCAACCTCTCAGTCACAGGATAAATAGACTATACAAGACTAAATGTCAAGCTCATTTGATCCGGTTGGCCAGTGACGGTAAGGTCACTGTTCAAACCTTGGTGGAGTGTGTTTTCCTAAATGGTTTTACCCTATTCATCAATGCAAATGTGGTTACATCTAACCTAAATTCATCTTGTTCTTCCCAAGCCCACTAGACTAAGAATTAAAAACCCGAATGGGTACACAAACGCTGTGGGGGAAAAAAGTATGTTTGAAGAACAAATTAAACAAAAATAAACGACTTTTATTCAGGTAGTAGAGATATGTTAATTATTTAAGAGGTAATGCATCAGAATTTGCCTGAAAAACTACACAATAACAGTAAATAAATAGTTGTCTGCGTATCGTGGTGCCAACACGTCGCGGGAAAATATGCATAAGCTATGTGTCTTATTAATTTTAATAAGTACAAGTTTGTGTACAGAATGGAGTGACCCTTAAATTAAGTACGACTTTGATTCATGATTTTCTACCCCCTCTTTTCTCCTAGACGTAAGAGATCATTATAATTTTCTGTCACCCTACATCCTCCCGTCATCCGTTTTACGTAAAAAATTTTTTTACGATTTTTGAACTATATTATTTTAATCGTTTATTTATTTTTGTACATAAGGATTGGTAATACAGAGAGTGATACGTTGTTTTAGAATACTTTAGTTACAGTGATTAAAAACATATAAGCTTTTGTTAGCACCACCGCGTGTTACTACCCGTTTGGGCTATACGATAAATAGATATTATATTGTGTAATTAGTAGGCCAATATTTTACTTTCTAATAAAAAATAAATTATATTTGGTCTCACCACAAACATTAATAAAAAAACAACTTTACTTAAGATGGATTCTAATCCCCCCCTTCCCCCCCCCAAAAAAAAACCCCACGTAATTTAAGGACGGTCCCAAAACGACAAGCTGGCATAATGTCTAGTTTGGCAGAAGAATAAGGAGGAAAATTTAAGGAATTGAACTTAGGAACAAAACGAGGAAGAAAGAGAAAATCCATAATGTGAAAAAAATACTCATCTACACGTATCCAATTGGTTATTGAACCCTGATCCGTCGAATCAAAACCAGCTATGATTTCTAAGCATATGTCAATAACGAGTAACACGTTAACTGTCCTAAAATTACCGCACAGTATTCGTGCTAATCTATCTTAAGTGCAGTTGAAGCTATCCTATACTCGCACTGGCTCGAAGTAAACGTGTCATCACTCGTGGATAAAACGACCTCATAGTGTTAGTACCCATAATTTTATTTCCAGTACAGCTTGAAGATTTCCTACAGTTGCAGTGGATGCTATTAATTATATTAAACCTAGTACTATAATAACCATGTTTGGTTGTAATGTTTCTTATTTTCTATGCAGCTTGGAGATTTCCTACAGTTGCAGTTGATGGCGTTAAACGTGTTCAACTGCCGCTAGAATGTTGTGTTCACTGACAGATAGCCATCTTGTGTGAAATGAGCGAACGACCAGTATGCAGGAAGCACTTAGCCTGCAAATAGCCTACCAGTAATTATCAAGGCTTTCTCAGTGTTTTTTTTTCAAAACTGGTTAAGTCACTTTATAACAAGACTTTTTAGATAGTGGTTTGTTCCCAATTGAGATGGCTGAGCCATAAAAGTTAACGTTAATTCTTTAATTTGTCCATTGTTGATGATATAATATGTTGTGTGGGGAGAACGATAATTTTAATTTTGTGACAAATATATTTTACATTCTAATTTGTACATTAAACATACAATTTTTATTTTAGCAGAATTAAATTATGCGCAACGTACTTCAGTATAATAACTATAACTATTAGAACAAAGTCATATCCTATAGCTTTATTTTATTACTCTTTATTCTTTTAATATCATTCTTATTTAGGTTAAGGCGACTGCCTTGGTCAGCGATACAGTATCAATCGCTATTAGGCCACATTACTTGAAATACAATATTTTGTATCGTTTTCTGGAACTACTTCTCTATTATGTCTAAGCTTATACTCCCCTTGGCCCTTTACATACAACCACACTCTTCATATCAGTAAGAAAGAAGGGAAATAAAATAAAGAAACTTCTTATCTCAAGGTAAAGAGGAAAAATCACTATTAGTTTTCAAATTTCTTAAAATTTCATGTTGTGAGCCTATTAAAAATGTACTGCAATTGTTGAAGGAAGGCTAAATCTAAAGTTCTTTTTCATCAAGCCTAGTCTTATAGCTCCTCAAATATGCTTAAAAATTCTTTGAAAATAAGCTATTGTTGATCTAGGCCTATCACTTTTTTTTATATTAATAAAACTCAAAATACAGTGTTGTTAAATAAAAATAACTGTTAAAATCATTCGACTTTATTTGGGCTTGAACCATATTTCTAAATGATTCATCGAATACTTATATATTGCATCTAGTCTACTGGCGAGAATAGCGCGCTAGACCACGTGACCACAGAAACGGGTTTTTACCATTCTTCTTCCTTTAATAGCTTACATTCTTCTTCTCTTATGTTATTTAGGTTCCTCCCATCTCTTTCTTAGTCTCCCTTGCGGTCCTTTTCAGACATACTTCATGACAAAACACCGATAGTAAAACACCCATGTGGCCATAATTCAACCAATCTGTTAATACACTAGAAAATAACATTTCCTGATAATCAGCTTTTTCTACCCTGTGTAATAATAGTAATAATAATAATATTTAGCACCACGTCTTACTACCCGTCCGGGTTATACGCTTTAAGTACTAATTACTTCTAATGGATTAGGAATTGGGAAGGTTGAATTAGAGGAAGTGAACCCGCATTTGCGTGGAGGTAGAGTGGAAAACCATTTAGGAAAGACCACCTCAGTTCACCCGACCGAGATTCGAACCTCGATCTCCCCGTCCTCGGCGGTCGAGCTCAACACGACAAGCGCGTTAGCCAACTGCGCCACCGAGGCGGGTCTGTGTCAGAAAACTCTCATGGTAAACATACATGTTTGCAATCGTGTGAATGACTGCAACCCTCAAGCCGATTCTGCTATCGATTTTTGGTAAACGTAAGAATTAAGCCTAAATTTAAGCATGAACTTAATGACGCAAACCATGCTAATATAATCATATGTATTACTACGGGTATATTATAAGGGTTAACGCTTCATTCGGGTGCAATGAGGGTGTTTTTTTCCTGAACGATTTTAAACTCTTCCTCCCCGAAAATGTGAGTACGCTTCCTCTAAATTCAACCCATATAATCCTTAACACAGTAGCATAGTTGGTACATGAATTATAACCTGAACAGGTATTAAAATGCTGTGCTAAGATAAATATAGTGTGTACACTATACCATTTTGATCATTATAATAATTGAAATTAGAATTGATTGGTGACCTGGCGGTCTAGGGGTAAGGTGTCAGACTTCTGTGCTGGCGGTCGGGGTTCAATCCTCGGTCCCGGCACAGATTTATCTGATTACCAAACCCTTCATTCACCTCTGACAAGACATCTTGTGAATGTGGGGAATGCCAGGCCTCCACCGTGGTTCGGATTCCACGTTAAACTGTAGGTCCTCCATTTCATCTCACAATCACCCTACCATTACACATTTAGCGTAAGTGCGTATAACCCGAACGTGTAGTAAGACGCGGTGCTAATAATAATAATAATAATAATAATAATAATAATAATAGAAATGATTGAATTTTAGACTTAATGTATATAATATTTCCTGGTGGCCCACTATTTGAGAAAACAAATGATTCTTAGTGCCGAATGTTACCAATGTCGTGTGTTGGAATGTTGCCGGGCTAAGCAGAGTTGGTATAAACTTTTTCTGCGATATGCTATCATCGCTCTGTATAACACTATTTGACCAGGTGTAGAGCAGAGCCTAAGTGTGAATTATTAAAAATGATGACCAACTGTGTGAGGACAAAATTAAAAGTAGAGATTTAACGAGCTCTGTTTTCCTAGAAACATTCCGTCCTCTGGAAAGTTATTACGTGAGCACGTAGTCCACACATTGAGAGGAGAAAAGTCTTTGATGCCTGAACAAATCACCCTTTCCAAAATGTATATTAGTTTTAAATGTCTAGTATGAGTCCAAAATTAATCTTTTGTACAACATCAAATGGAAAATAAAGATGAGCTAATAATGAGTTGTAGATTATTGTAATATATTATGATACATTCAACGCTAACGGTCGTCTGAGTTACATGGTCGTCATAGGTATGAGGTGTTGGAGGCAGCCGGCTATTTCCATAGCCTAATAATTCTCAAACAAATTTGATACCAGTGTGTTATATTTTTGGCAGCACGTCTTACTACCCGTCCGATTTAGCTGTATGTTTTATTTTTATTTTTATTNAATTTTGTTTTAATTAACCTATTACTTTAAGCACAGTGGTTATAAAATGTTTTATCCAAGAGGAAGTGACGCCAACAGTTGTTTTGAGGAAGATAAGATGATAAATTATTATTATTATTATTATTATTATTATTATTATTATTATTATTATTAGCACCACGTCTTATTACCCGTTCGGGTTATACGCACTTGCGCTAATGTGTAATGGTAGGGCGATTGTGAGATGAAATGGAGGACCTACAGTTTAACGTGGAATCCGAACCACGGTGGGGCCTTGCAATACACACATTCACAAGTTGTGATTAATACATGTCTTGTCAGAGGTGAAGGAAGGGTTTGGTAAACAGATAAATCTGTGCCGGGACCGAGGATTGAACCCCGGACCGCAGCACATAGCTCTGACATTTTACCCCTAGACCACCAGGTCACCTGTATGTTTAAAACTTACTTTAATAGTATATGGATGAGGAACATTGGCCACACATGCGTGGATAGCGAATGAATCTCCATTTAGGCAAAACCCTCACAGTGAACTCAGCCAGGATTAGATCCTAAAACTCTTCTCCGACAATTAAAAACAGAACCAGACAAATTTATCGTATTAGTTCACGTGCCCACCAATACGATAAATATACCACATTGCTGAAGAAATGAATGTGTCGTATGTCCCCCCTCCCCTACTCCTCTCCTAAATTGAACTTAATCCTCGGTTTGACGTGATTGAAATACACACATTATTTAAAAAATATATCGTTTGGCAAGCGGATTAAACTTAAAGCTCATCTCTTATGGTTTAGCGTTGACGAGGAGGTCATGGGCTCGAATATCAACAAGGACCTGTCACGCTCGGTAATCTTGGGGTAAAGTGCTCGCCTCAGGACCCGATGTTCGTGTGTTCAAACCCAGCCGAGGCTGACAGATTTTTCTTGAGCGTTAAACATCCGTAGCAAAACTTCCTAAGGGGGGAAGTAAAGCCGCCTCTCTCCCTTGTCGATTGTGCCACGTAAAAGATTCCTAGAAGTTATGTGAAAATACCTTTACCGGCAAAATTGGTAGGCCTTTTCACTCTAACTCATAGAAATTATCGTGTGCTCGTACGATCAATCGGTTCAGAAAGTGCACGTCGAATACCTTAAATAAATAGAATAATATAAATAAACATGGGCCTGAATTTAATGAAGGGGGCAACTCCAAAGAGAGTACAGAATTGAATTTTCTTTTTACCAATCCGTGTGAAGAATTTACCTTCAAAGTCAATGCTACTTTATTTTTTTAAACGTTAATGGAAATGGAAGAAAATACTAATATCACTAATACATTTTTCTGATATGATTTGGATTATTTCTGGTTGCTTTTCTAACAACAATAATATGATTTGTTTGAACGTACTTATTTATACTAGTAATTTAAAGCTTTCTTTGTTCTATTAAAACAACTATCTAAACTTTAAAACATGTTTTAAAAATATACTTATACGCCATTTTTACTGACGAAATGAATTTGGATTAGTAGAATACAAAACCTCTTTGGATCTAGAGGAAGATCAAATATCTGGTTATTTTATTTGATGTTGCTTTGTTTTATTTGATGTCCTTTGTTAGCACTATAGCTCACCCGAGATTGAAACAAATTGTGTGTTTGCAAGTCATGTTATTTTAGTTCTCTTTTCTTTAAATCTGATTACAGTTAGTTAATATACCGTCATTTTAAAGATACATGATTTCAAAAGCTACTCTTGACTTTACCCAATTAAGGTTGAGTTGTAGGGGACGCGATAAAAGGTAGGAAAAGTGTTTTTGCCGTCTTTATAGCAAAAAATTGTTTGACCTAAATAAATAAAATATTGCTTCAATAGAAACATAAAATTCAATTTTCTTCGCATGGCGATATCTACTTTTGTTGATTATTTGTCATTAGAATAACGGCATTAGACCACATATTTTTTTTAAATTAAGAGAAAAAGTTGTCATTAAATTCCAGGACATCCTTTATAGATATTCAAGGACTGTTGAAGTCACTACGTAAAGAAAATTAAATTCTATGTTTCTGCTGGAAAAATATTTGTTTTGAGCAACCAAATTTTGTGTATAAAAACTGCAAAAACACTTCTATCATATCCTCTATATCCAGTGGCGGCTCGTGTATAGGCACTGCGGAACTGCAGCACCCCTATTTCCACTTGATATTATCGATAACATTTAATATAATGAGTCCTTTTTTCTTTAATTCTTTCTTTATTTTTGTAGTAAAATATATATTCCTTAAGCTTAATGTCAGTACGTCAGTAGCCATCTCCCATTTTATGAAAAAGATACAAAAATCTTTGTATGGAACTGTGCGCTTCACAGTGCCAGTGACGTGGTGTTTGACTGTTGTGCGCATGTGCACATAGAAGGGAGGTGGGGAAGAAGGCGGGACTGCCAGGTAGAGAGAGCACTGTTGCTCTCGCAGAGCCGGCTCTGGCGTGATCGTGGAAGGAAGTTTTTTTTTACTCAGAGTGTGTATAATGTATACTGGAAACTTTAACCATGGCCTTGAATCCCCCCAAAAATAAGTTCTGTGAACTGTAAGTGAACTTCAAAAGCTTAAGTTTTCACAGCTATCTCTCCATGAGAAAGTTACAGTTAATAATAAGAGGTCGTTCAACATCTGATATTCTAATATCTCAGCCAGGCAAAATCAACAACAAGAAATATATTCGTAGCTTTAATTCTGAATGGTACCAACGTAAAAGTTGTTTTTGCGACTATGAAGTAAAAAATGTACTGTTTTGATTCCCGTGTTAGCAGCACCCCCACTAATTTTAGCTACGAGCCGCCACTGTATATATCCTCACCTTACAGGGCGCAAATTTTCTCTAATACTGCACTTGTTCTTTTTATTGGATACAGATTCATGCGCATCTTTCAAAGTGATGGCACATCTATTTGATCCCTTTAATGAATCCAGGACCGTTTGTATTATGATTTGCTTATTCTAAATGTTTTTTTTATTCTATCTGCACCAAAAGGAAAATACATTTCTTCTTGGTCCTACATTCATCATACCTACCTACTAAACTAGTGTAATTAAATGCGTACATCCCCAACGGGAATACCAAAAGTAAAACAATAAAATGTTATTTCCTTGTTATGAATCATTCATCGCTGTGGCTCGTTCTCCGCTATCGACAGCTGGACTGTAAAGGAAGTCGAAGCTTGATGTAATTAACTTTCCAAACTGGATGCTACAATGGAAATAAAACCTCTCAATCCATGAAAAAAACCTCAAGTTTGTCTGTGAACGTGTGTGTTACACTAGATGCGTTCAGGCAATTAAATTGTTTACTGGATAAATAATAGAATGTTACCAACTCAACGGTAAGATATATTATACCGACCTCACAGTTCTCATGCATTGCCCTCTTTTAGATGTTGTTTATTCCAGAAGGTTCATGAAAACAACTGCCTGTGCGAGCAGACAGTTTTTTGAAAGTCTTGGCAGATAATCATCTACGAGCAGATATATTTAATTCTCGAAATAACACGTCATAAAGTAACATGTTTTTTTTTTAACCCTACAACAATTATATTTTAGGGCAGGAAATAAACGTAGGTGTTTTCATATATCTAAGAACAATAATGCTTGTTCTATTGTTCAAATGTTACGCTGTTTGCACTGTTGAGTGTTCATTTCAAAGCAAGAGGTTAATTCCTTTATATATTTTTCACCTGAGCATAAAAATTTCTTATCTATCTAAAAACTACACAAGACTCACTAAATATTTTACATACTCGTATATTAAAATTTTTTGGTGGGTTAAGATTTGATAGACGTAAAATATTTAAATCTGGTACAAAGACCACTTTTATTAAAAAAATCAGTTGATAAATTAAAATCTAGCCAAGTTATTCGGACTAAGAATCAGCGATTTTGAGCTTCAATGCTTACTTACCCACTGAGCTATTTTGGTTAATTTATTAAACCAAAGGAATGCCTTATTAAATATAAGATAAACAAATACAAATTTCCCTGGATCAATTCTCAAGTCCAAGCTGTAATTCTTCATTCTAGAATAAATTATAAAATCACACCTGTACACGGGAATCGAGCTCGGACCTTTGTCTTATCACGACAATGTTCTACCACGTCCAGGGATCGTCCAGGATCATTCTTCGCTTATAGCTATAGGAAAAATCTTAAACCTTAAAACATTAATGAATTACTTGCAGGGTGACCTGGTGGTCTAGGGGTAAGGTGTCAGACTTCTGTGCTGGCGGCCGGGGTTCAATCCTAGGTCCCGGCATAGATTTATCTGATTACCAAACCCTTCCTTCACCTCTGACAATACATCTTGGGAATGTGGTGAATGCCAGGCCTCCACCATGGTTCGGATTCCACGTTAAACTGTAGGTCCTTCATTTCATCTCACAATCATCCTATCATTACACATTAGCGTAAGTGCGTATAACCCGAACGGGTAGTAAGACGTGGTGCTAATAATAATAATAATAATAATAATAACTACTTGCATAACTAGCAACATTAAACAGTGGCACATTTTCAGTGCTTTGAACCAAGGAGCCAATGAAAGTGTTTGCGACGACATTCGTCCCTAATTATTGAAATCAATTCAACAATACATACCTCCAATACAATATAATTGATATAACAGCCACCGGCAACTCTCTTGTGACGTTATGTTGCCAATAGTATGAATAAACTGTGCATCTAATACTATCGGCAATATAAAGCCACAAGACAGTCAATGATGGCTATTATCAAGCCCTTAGTAGCCGATAAGCACACGTCCATCACAAACTAGGCCTCAAACTACGAGGGAAGAATGACCCCGGGCACTGAAAGATCACTGGATAGCAGTGACGCACTAACCCGAGTTCGATTCACATGTCGAGTTGTCTTTTTCTATTGTTTTAAATATGATTCAGATGCAGCTGATATCCGTAATTATAATCATTCATCTTCCAAGCTTTGCTTTTTGTGTGTACTTAATTGTATATTATTATTATTATTTATTACTAGCACCGCGTCTTACTAACCGTTTGGTTTATACGCACTTACGATAATGGGTTATGGTGGGGGTGATTGTGAGATGAAATGGAGGACCTACAGCCTAACGCGGAATCCGAACCACGGTGGAGGCCTGGTATTCCACACATTCACAAGTTGTGATTAATTCACGTCTTGTCAGAGGTGAAGGAAGGGTTTGGCAATCATATTGTATAGTATTACTTTCTTCCATTGTACACCTAATTTTTTAAATAAATTAATATCTTATTATATCATCTGTGTCAACCAGCCACCTTACCTATAGGGGGCTAGTTTCAATAATGGGTTGTTAGGGACCAGGAAAGTTAAATGAAGAAGAAATGTATACTTGTATAGTGATTAGACCTGTATCAGACTCTCGTAATAGATTCGATTGCCTTTAACAGGTATATTGGGTTAAAACCAAGTTCAGGTATCTCGAAAGCAGTTTTTTCCTAAAATAATTTTTATTCTCTCTCTTCACTTAAATGCGGCTTCGTATTTTGTAAATTATACATTCCCCAATCCCTATTCTAACTACCCGTTTGGTTCATACGCGTATATACTAGTTACGCTAATGATTTTAAGGACTAAGACGGTTATATTAAGAAGAAATGTACCCACATTTGCATGGATAAAGAGTGGTAAGCCAGTTTGTAAAAAACTACTGTGAGTACACCCGACTAGATTCGAACCTCTATCTCCTTGACTTCAGCGTTCTAATATACTGCGAGAGTCGCGCGTTAGACCATGTGGCCACCGAAGCGTATATAGGCCCATTAATTATACTAATGGACTAGGAGTAGTTAAAGTATAATTATGAGGAAACGTACAAGCATTTGCTTGGTGGACTAGTGGGAAACCATTTAGGGAAAAAATACCACTCAGTACACTCAACTGGGATTTACCGGTAAATCCCGATCCCTCCTTAATCAGGAGTCCAGTATATGGCGATAGTAACGCCTTAAACCAAATTACCATCAAAGAACACACAAATGATTAGAGCATCAAGATATATTTATTTTCTGTATAAAATGCCATTACAATGACAAAATGTCTTATTGAAAACATTAAATGTAATTCGTAAACTCTGAAAGCGAGTCGCAATAAAATTTTCCAAGCTAATTTCTGTTAAATAGAACACTCTACTTAGGACATTTTAAGTACTTAAAACTTTAGTAACGAAACGAAATGTCTTAGGAATACGAAAAGGGGGGTGTTAAATATTGTAACGAATCCCTATTGAGTGTTGTTGGGAAAATGGAAACAACAGTTAATTTGTGCGATGTAGATTTGCTCCTCCCACAAAATACGCTCCTTCATCAACCCCCCTCCCCCCTCCCCCTTCCCAACCATCTCACCAGATATTCCGTAGTCACCTCTCAAATAAGAGCCCCTCCCTTCCTTCCACCCACTCAAACTTTTCAAAATAAGCTAACAAAGGAAAGGGATTTGGATCAAAGGAGTAGACAGTATATTATAGAAACGAACTAAAATTAGAATGCGAACACTTCAACCACAATTACGGAAACATGGATGTTTGAAAAAGATTCGATTAAAACGATTGTATAATGAGAACTTCAAATTCAAATGCAAATGAGAACGGAATGTCCATTACCCCTTCCCTTAATTTCCCAGGGTTTTTTTCCCCATTTATTTTGTGTTTTTTTTTTTTTGAAATAGTAGACGGGGCATGATGTGGAAGGGAAGATGGGGGTTGCAACTAATTGTGATGCAACGAGAACAGGATGTTTCATAGGTTTCAGGCAAGAGATCCCAATCAGTTTAGACGTCAACTTTTTTTTTTACAATTTTTTTTTACATCACTTGTTATGGCATTAACTAGGTGCAGCTTCAATTTGCGAGGCTACTTGGCACTAATTAAAGGGTGATTTTTTTTTCTCTTTACTGTGAGTAATTAATGTTGAAATATCTTACTTTAAATTTGATATGAAATGAGAGTTTAGAATGTTTTGTAATGATAATATGTATGTACAGTACTTAAACAATGCATAATACCATGCGAGAAAGTTTTTATACTTATTTTTACTCTCTTAATTGTTCTTGCCCAAGGTAAACTTTATTATTATTCTCTTTAATGTTAGGTATTATTAATTTTAATGGTTCTTCGTTTATCTACGGCTTGAAATTAGATTCACAAACTAGTCAACTCAATCTAACCTTCAACAACGATCATCATTTAAGATAGTAGAAATAAAACTTTATAAAGAATACTTGCAATGCAAAATATATTTTGAAATATAACCAAAACCAAATTATCTGTATAAGCCTCACACAGTTTGTGTGTTTATGAAAGTACAGTAGCCCCATGGCTTCTTTGGTGCTGACTGACAGCTTTGAAAGGTTACCAGACCAAATTATGTATCCCTACACCGAACTATATGATCTGCAAAAACATGTGTTTAGCAGCTGTCACTTCTGACGGTCAAAATTTATGTATATACCTAAATATTGATTGTCAGAAGTCAGCTGTGAGCTGTCAGTGAGCACCAAAGAAGCCATGGGGCTACTGTATATGTCGAGTAGGCCCTAATTAAAAGTTCCACAGCAAGGTATTATGGAGAATGTTTACCTAATAGCATTCAATATAATTAAAGGCTTTATTTAATAGTACTGTAATAGTAATTGTGTTTTCAAAATATCTAGATCGATACATACTTAGTATTACATATAAAGGATGTTTGGAAACTCATAACCTAAACTGTACAGATAGCTTGTTTGAACCAAAAGTAATACAAAACTCCGATTCACTTACATCCGGAAACCTATGCTAATACCATTGAATTGTGTTCAAAGTATCGACGTTTAGCGCCGGGATAGCAAAGATGTTCCTGCATGCATGTGCAACAAGTTGCATAAGAGTTGGGCGCGTGGCACTGCACAGGTAATAATGGCAAACACTTTCTGTGATGTATGGCCGTTAATGAAGACCCTTAGAGCGTATTCTCATTTCTAGATGGACTGGTGTGTTGCTTACTATTAATTGTGGTATGTTCTGATGCCGTGCTTCAAGATTTCTAGGTGTAGTGCCACGCACCTAATTCCTATGCAACCTGTTGTACACGCATGCTTAAATAGCTTTGCTATCCCAGCACTGTACGCCAAAATTTTGGACACAATTTAATAGTATTAGCATAGCTTTCCGGATGTAAGTGTTCGGGGATTTTGTATTACTTTTGGTTCAAACAAGCTATATGTGCACAGTTTGGGCTATTAATTTACGAACATCATGTTTAACCAATTACCCTTAAAATATGAGATGAAATCAACCAAACAGCTATGAAATTAAAGGGTATTGTGTTTATTTTATCTGTGTTTCACATGGGCTCTTTAACTTACAGAGTTGCTATAATAAAGATGCATACTATTGGTCAGACAGCATCGCTAATGTTAATAACTTTTACTACTTGTGTTTAATTGTCTTTTAATCGACTACAATACCTGTCTGCCAGAATATTTACACTAATATTATTGCGCAGAGAGAGAGAGAGAGAGAGAGAGAGTGAAACTCTTTGGTAAATAGAAAAATATTTTCTAAGGCCAACTTAACACATTAACAAAAATAAATCAAAAACTTTACAAGTGGTTCTACATATCATAAACATGAGCATACAACATAATTAATGGAAACCCAAACTCAACGTTTCTTAAATCCAAGCTTTCACTAAACAAATAAAGGAAATATCGTCAGAAGGAAAAAAAAACTCTATCCGTAATACCAACATTATTAACTACCACCACCCCGACAACAAGTATAAGGCCTCTAAAATTGAAATAGGCCCTTGAAATTTCGTAAAAAGGCCCAATGTTACATTTCCTACCCCCATTAACACTTCTTGTCAATAAATGTTGTGACGTGCAGTGTGATATCGAAGTTTTAATCAAGATGTTACTGAAATCAAGTATCCATCGCATGATCCTGACTCAGGTTGAAAACTCATCATTACCGAGAACTCCTCAGTATTTATTCAACACCCTGAGAGGTTAGCCAAAGATGGGAAGGTTATAAAAACCTTTCTTTATTTTTTATGTCGACACCCTTAACGGTTGGTTTATGGGCTCATTTTATTCCGTTCTATTTTTGGAACCACAAACACGAATGATTGATATTCTTAGTGTTGGTTAGAAAATGTTTATGTTTTATTCAAGATCTTTTAGTGCGGTTTCCTGTTTTTTGTTTTGTTATATTGCCGAAAGGTCTCTTCGTGTGATTTTGTTGGGTTTTTTTTTGGTCCAAATTATTTTCGGCAATGTCCGAGGTCTATAAGGCACTAGACTTCCATTGCAGTTGGCTGACCTTAATAGAGAGGTTGGGGGTTTAATCTAATCTGAGTGCATTGGTGGTGAAATAAAGGGAGGTGGAAGGGGGGGGGGGTTAACATTTGAGTTTAATTTGGTTTGTTTCTTCCTCTTTCCACACTAATGTAGGTGCATTTACTTAATTGGTAGTATATACTCATGTACAGTAGCCCCGTTGCTTCTTTGGTGCTGACTGACAGCTCACAGCTGACTTCTGACAGTCAACATTTAGGTATATACATAAATTTTTACTGTCAGAAGTGACAGCTGATAAACACATGTTTTTGCATATCATATGGTTTGGCGTAGGGATACATAATTTGGTATCGTAACTTTTCAAAGCTGTCAGTCAGCACCAAAGAAGCCATGGGGTTACTGTACACTCCATTTACCCTCTAGTATATCAGTCATACCTTGAACGACCCTATAGGCCTACTATAAACCAAGAGTCAGCAACCTTTTTGATAACACTGGCCGTATGATTTTTTTTTTTAAATTGTTGGGCTGGTTTAAAACAAAATCGAGACAAAAGGGTAACTTTATATTTCTCACATAGTAAATGGTTATTAGTACTTTTTTTTTATGAGCACAATAAAAATTATTGTTTGTTTGCTAAATCTTTTGCGTGCCAGATAAAATCAGACGGGGGGTCGGATCTGGCCCACGGGCCGTAGGTTGCCGAACACTGCTTTAAGTTAGGTCTTAGTGAAATGAGCAAGGTAAACTTGCTTTAAGTTAGGTCTTAGTGAAATGAGCAAGGTAAACTTGCTATCCAATAGAATAAACGAAGTTTACATCTCATTTTAACGGTTTGGAGGGAATAATACTATTATTTATTTATTTCAATATGCTGCTATCGACGATTTGGATATCTGACACGGCTAGCTTGGGCTTGTTTCGTTAATGTGGTCCGGCCCCTTAGCTCAGTTGATAGCGTGTCTGCCTACAGAGTTGAGGGTTCAAGGCTCATCTTCTGGCATGGTCATTTTTCTCTCTCTCTCTTTTTTGACATGGTAGTTTAGAATTCTTCCAATAATGTTAATCAGCTCCACATTACTAGAGTACAAACATAACAAAAATTCATAAAAAATCAACCACATTGGCCTTGGAGTAAAGTGATGGCCTCAGGACCCGATGGTGGTGGGTTCAAACACAGCCAAGGTCAACGGATCTTTCTTGAATGATAATATCCGTAACACAACTTCCTTCGGAGGGGAACTAAAGCCGTCGGTCCCATGTCGATTGTGGCATGTAAAATAACCCTGGAAGGTATGTGAAAATACCCTTCCCGACAAAAATTGGTAGGCTCTTTTGCTCTCGCTCATAGAAACTCTCGTGTGCTGATATTATCAGTCGGGTCAGAAAGAGCACGTTAAACACTTCAAATAAATAATATAATACAACTCGGAAACAAGGTCAAGGTCAAGATCAAATGGATACATGTACTTATACCATTGTTGTTGTCTCCTGTACGCCATTGAAGTAGGTGTTACACCCTGTATATACGTACATGCCTATACATGTTTCATAGCGCCTTACTAACCGTCTGGGCTATGCGAACTTACTTAAAATAAAGAGGAAACTGGCCTGAAAGAGGGAAACCCTCTGGGAAAGACTACCCTCAATACCATAATAAAGGATTCTAACCCTGACCTTCCCATCAATGGTCAACCAGACTAGAGGAGCTTGGCGTTTAGACCACATGCTCACTGGTGAGAGTTAAGTGGCGCTTTAAAATTTGTTTTATACGGTTGACTAATTTGCAAGAGAAACATTAACTTAATATATTCTAATCTCAGTTCGGGTGTACTGAGGGAGGTTATTTTATGTTTTTACACTCTCCTTCCACACAAATGCTGATACACTTCTATGTTCAATCTTCCACAAGCGGGTAGTAGAATGTGGTATTAAAAAAACGTGGATATACTGTAGTGTGTAGAGTGAACATGTTAGGTTATGTCAGGATAATAATTATACTACCCACGTCGGTGGTTTTGAGATCTAAGGCACCAACCAGGCTAACCTTATAATGAATTGCCAGTGACGGGAAGATTACAGTTCAAGTCCAAGTTAGGTGTTTTGAGATTGGTTTCAAGAAAATATGGGTATATTTACTCACAATTTTAACCTTTCATCTACCTTACCCTATTCCTATACAGTAGTCCCATGGCTTCTTTGGTGCTGACTGACAGGTCACAGCTGACTTCTGACAGCCAACATTTAGGTATACACCTTAATTTTGACTGTCAGAAGTGACAGCTGCTAAACACATTTTTTTTTGCAGATCATATGGTTCGGCGTAGGGATACATAATTTGGTCTGGTAACTTTCCAAAGCTGTCAGTCAGCACCAAAGAAGCCACGGGGCCACTATACATATGAGGACAGCCCTGACGCGAGTAGAAGTACGCGGCGCAGAAAAAACACACTAATGACTTGAAGACTGTATGCTAGGAAGGCATGTGTTTGTATGTCACATGATTATACGTATTCGCGAATAACTTCATGTAACAAAAGGTAGTTCTACTTCAGTAAGTTACCAGTTATTAAATTAAAGAGAAACATTTCAAAATGGTTTGTTTAATAACATAGAATTATAGGGACAAAGGACAAGAAACGTCAAAATAGGTTTCATTCATGTCGTTAGGAAAAACTCTGTTTATAATAATTTGTATGCCTGATGTAGTAGCCTCGTTTTTGAATGACCTGTTAAACTGGGCATGACTGATAACAGCGTGTTATTTTTAAATTTTTGTGTCTGTTTTTCACCGCCGCATCCTATTACCGTTTCAGGTTCCGTACATTCTAATTAAACTAATGGGATGGGTACTAAAAAGGCAGAATCTATATTAACTGTAACCACTTTTGTGTGAGGTAAGATTGGGTAACACTTGATGGAAAATCAACCTCATTACATATGACAAGGATCGAATCCAGACCTATTCATCATCAGCAAACTCTAACAGTTTATAAATGCTCTAATCTTTATCTTAGTAGTTTCAGTACAATTTTAGTAGAAAAGGTTATTTTTAAAAATACAAACATATGTAGTCGAAATTCATAACAATTTACTATATTATTAATTTTTGCCGTTATTTTATGGTTACTGATAATATTATACTACTTACTATAAAGCCACATGGCTGACTCACTGACACTAATGTTTACCCACTTCCAGATGAACCAGAAACTTGAAATTTGGCAAACTTATAGCTTCTAGCCTGTAATTGACGGGAAAATTCTAAAAAGTTAAATATTTTAATTTATAATCCCTGAAAAAAAAATACAAAATTGCGGAGCAACTTCAAAGTCGGTGCGGATCTTTCTTTGGAGGTCTCTTGTGGGTAAACGGTAAGACCTAGCCAAAAACTGTTCTCGAATTACATATAAATCACTATAGAAACTGTGAGTTTTTCTTTTAGAGTGATGAATTTACAGCCGAATTTACCCAGAATCTATATTTGTTCAATATATAAAATATATTTTATAACTCATGGGACGAAACAATCTGCTAAATCAAAAAGTACACGTTATATTATTATGTTAATTGCTTCGCGTCGTGATTCCCGTCCGGTATATCCGCATATTTACACCAATAGTGTAGGGATAGAGAAAGTACCATTTTATAGAAAATATACCCGCATCTGCTTGTAAGGAGAGGGGAAACTCGTTTATTGAAAACCACTACAACACCCTCCCCATGATGGCAAATCCAGATGAGATTAGACTAACGCCTTTGTCTGTATGATCACTGTTGCAGGTAGGACATTAAATATTCCTAGGTAAAAACAGTTGGCAACGAATAAAATATGGGATAAGCGGATGAATTCAGCAGAGATGTTGGAATATATTCTATAAGATTCTTCCGTAGGTGGGAGTGTTAAAGGTGCATTTCCTTTTAAAACGACCATCGTATGTGATCTTCGCTGCGTTTAGTTTTGTATGTAAGCTGTGTGCGATCATAGCTCTCTGATAATATATTTTGGCTCAAAAAGTCACTCGAAGACACTATGTAAGATGAAATATTACGATCGCGTCCAAGGAAGGGAAATTCTTACGTGCATCCTACTTTTAAAGAAATGCGTTAATACTGGGCTTTTTAAATCTTATAAGAAGGTTTGTTCTATTGTGATTACTAACCACAATTATTTTTTTTATCTTTCCTCACTCCAAATTACGAAGCGCAGCGATGTCCTGTTTTAATTTGAACATTTGGCATTTCGTTTGTCAGTATGGTGATGTAAACTAAGAATGATCGTAAATATTATCCTCTCCACACACAGCAGAAAAGTTGTAAATTCGCTAATAAACTCAGGATTTCATTTTGAACTACTATTTTTGCCGATATCGTGAGTTTTTGATTAAAAATGAGTTTGTTTTTCAAAATAGGTGCAAACGTTTTCTCGTAATTTTAATTACCGGAAATAGTCTTATCGAACTATAGGTTATATACAGGTATTGCTTAAAACTAGGACTTGCGCTACTACCAGCCTACGCACAAGTTTTTATGATAACAGTTTGTTTTGCTAATAATCCCCATAATAGTTGGTCGTTCACATGATAATTTTAGACTTGTGTTTAATTCAGTATTGAATCAAGGACGCAAACATTGTTTGTGTTGATGAGGAAATATAAATAATTATCTTAGTCTGTTACATACTACGTCGAGTTTGAGAAAACAACACCTCTCTTCGTAATATGTAGAACCTGTGTTACTTACATTTATAACAATAGTATGGGAACTATTTTTTTTTACAGTATTTACATGATATAAAATGAAATGTTATGTTTGAAAGACAAGTAAATTACGGATCGTAAAATTTACTCCTTAACTCTACTTCCCAAGATTGTGTATATACTTCACCGCGATTTATTGCAAGGAACATTATTTAGAAGAGCTACATGCAGCCTCGATAAACAACATTAATATGGCCGTATTTTCAGCCTAAGTCCCTCTGAAAACCAGTAACAATTTTAGAACGAAATAGACCTATAATTCTACACAAATAGAAAAAGATTTAGTGAAATATGAGAATACCATAGGCCATAAAAACGGGACATACATACAAACAATTATTTTTATTATTTTATTTGAGTAGTTACAGAACATAAGACATATGCCTCTATTTTCCTACGAATGGACATTTGCAGAACCTTTTAGTAAATACAATCATGCCGTCAACATTGATTGCCAGTGTTATTTTATAGGTATTGATAATATCTATTAAAAGTGACAGCTCAAGATCACTTGGATTTACGTATGAATATGTGAAAGTACATCTCGTAGCTTTTTATAGATGTTATATTTGTCCATTCATAAGAAAATTGGTGTAGGTATATATAATCAGTACTTTGGAGAAAGTATACGCAAGTACAATTAATTGAACAATACATCACTAACGAAGCTTAGAGGATCGAAGTGATCTTTATTGCGGATAAAGACCCATCAGATATCATAGTTACATATTTTTTTAAACTCCACCTTGATACAGGAATCAAACCCGTGACCATTAGCTTAGCGCGACAATGCCCTATCACTGAGCTATCTAGGATTCATCCCGTGCTTAGGGTCATTCTTCACTAATATTTTAAGGCAGAGTCTGTGACGGACGTGTGGAAATAATTGGCTTTGAGCTATCATTAATACCACAGCCACCAGCCATCATTTTTTTTTTGAGACGTAGTAATCGACTGAATCAATATTTATCCCGAAACTAATCTTGAACCATAAATTACATCAAGTGATTAAAAGATAATTTAAGATTACATATAGGAATATATGACAGAGAAATATTACACAGAGAGTTATATATTTCAGAGAAAATAAGAATACCGGAGGAAGATTGACGATACAATAGGGCAAATAAAGGGAGTACTGGTAAAATACCAGTGCAATACACTATTTAAGAGTATTTTGGCGTGCACAAAGTCTTAATATCTGTCCTGGCCACATACTTATTTACACTAGTGGAACTGGGATGTGTATTATTATTATTAGCACCGCGTCTTACTACCCATTCGGGTTGTACGCACTTACGCTAATGTGTAATGGTAGGGTGATTGTGAGATGAAATGGAGGACCTACAGTTTAACGTGGAATCCGAACCACGGTGAAGGCCTGGCATTCCTCACATTCACAAGATGTCTTGTCAGAGGTGAAGGAAGGGTTTGGTAATCAGATAAATCTGTGCCGGGACCGAGGATTGAACCCCGGCCGCCAGCACAGAAGTCTGACACCTTACCCCTAGACCGCCAGATCACCTAACTGGGATGTGGAACGTGAAATTTAAAAGAAATCCACCCCCTTTTGGGTGAGTGTAAAGTTGGTTACCATTTAGAAAAAAAAAAAACTCTACTGAAGGTTCTCAATTTGACCCCCAGCATGACAAATTCATTAATAGGTGTGATACATTTTCTTACGGTTATGTTGTTCTGGCTGTATGCTGATATGACCCCTTGGCTCAGAAAGTACAATTAAATACCCTAAATAAATACAGTTTAGAAACCAACTTACTATACTTCACCGATATTTTAGTTCCTATATCCATGTCACCAGTCCACCAGACGCATCCGACTTCTTAGTTCGTGTGCTCGTCGACGCGGAGCAAGTAAATGTTGCAGTGTACCGCACAGAGTTTCTCGCAATTTTATGCTTATAATTCGTCACATGACAAGACGTGTATTAATCACAACTTGTGAATGTGAGGA
>CABEEJ010001318.1:18741-64899 GCA_901482245.1 Timema douglasi | reverse complement strand
TCCCAAAATTGTTTTCCACTCTCCCTCCACGCAAATGCGGGTTAACATCTTCTAATTCAACCTCCCCAATTCCTAATCCATTAGCGTAATTAGTACTTAAAGCGTATAACCCGAACGGGTAGTAAGACGCGGTGCTAAATATTATTATTATAGAATCAATATTTCTTCCTAGCATTTTCAACTGCCCATTTCCCAAAGCTCTATTTAATAAATGTATCTATTTGCCTCTAACACACAATTTTTTTTTATTATTTCTTAAATTAAAAGTTATTTATTTTTAACAGCCACACAACTTTGCATTTTTAAGTTGTATGGTATCTCAAAGATTTACGGAGATATGATCAAAATTGGAAAATCACGCTTACCCTCAAATACGTTTTAATGGGAAAATGAAATGCGCCGCTTTGTTTTTGTAATATTAAACATTGCCTAGGTACGAATTTTAGTCAAAATTGTTAGAGCTAATTTGGATGAATTTGAGTTTTTATCTCTTTTCGCACTCATATAAGTTCCCTTAAATTTAAGATGGAACGGGTGGCTAGTGGAAAAAAAAACTCTGGGTAACTTTATTAAAATCCTACATACCAAGTCTTGGCCTTATCGATAAAAAGGTTTTCTCTACTCCCAATAACAGACAAACGGCATGGAAAAACTTTTTTTTTTGTTAGTGAGTCATGAAACGTTGAAATCCATCAAAATCTCTAATATGATTTTTTTGAACGATCACAATACTTACTCTCTCAGAGGGATCGCCTGAAAAGTAAAAATAAATTGTATGATTAGTAATTCATGTGCTGATTTAATCTGTGTCCGTCCCAATAGAATTAAAAAAAAAAATCACTCCTGTTCTCTGAGAAATGTGTCACCGAACACATTCGTACATGAACACCTGTCCAAGGTCAACCAATGAATGTATTCATTAGCCTACCACTTTGTTACAGAACCGCGAAAGGACCTGCATCCAGTTACCAACCGATGCGCATCTGTACGCTCATTTTTAAATGCACCCTTCGCTCATTTGCGAGAGTCGAAATGGTTTAACTTTCATCATCGCAACAAATGTATTCCATGTCATGGTACACTGGCTTATCATTGTGTTTATGATGCCCTTGAAAAACTTCAAATGGTATCATATTCACACATGGGATCTACATAAACATTTATAAAGTTGAGTCAGAAAAATATCCAGTTTTTTTTTTCACTTTATAATTTTGTATCTAACCTGTCATTTTTAATAGGTCTGCTTTCATAAAAAAAATAACTTTTTTTTTGTTAGTTGAAACGTGCAACTTGATAAACTACAGAATAGCATGACACATTGTATTTGTTTTAAATTACTCGTAGCCGTGGTCGAGTGTTCTAGGGCGTTGGACTAATATCGCAGTTGGCGGCCGTTTATGGCTAGAATGATGTTTGTATCATGGAGGATTCTCCATTTTATTATCTGATCTCTCTTATATTCCCATTCTATTTTCACTCTAGGTGACCTGGCGGTCTAGGGGTAAGGTGTCAGACTTCTATGCTGGCGGCCGGGGTTCAATCCTCGGTCCCGGCAAAAGATTTATCTGATTACCAAACCCTTCCTTCACCTCTGACAAGACATCTTGTGAATGTGAGGAATGCCAGGCCTCCACCGTGGTTCGGATTCCACGTTAAACTGTAGGTCCTTCATTTCATTTCACAATCACCCTACCATTACACACTAGCGTAAGTGCGTATAACCCGAACGGGTAGTAAGACGCGGTGCTAATAATAATAATAATATTTTCACTCTAATTGAGGTGCATTTTCCTCAAACCTACCTTTATCACACTTATCACCTTGATAAAGTAGTTAGAATGCATTGTACTGATCATAAGGACTAATAAATCTAACACGGATGTTTTAAAACGCCTTTATTTGGAATCGTATTCAAATATTGTTTTGCTCAAAATAAAAATTAAAAAATATAACAAAACAAGAAATGTTGGGCCATAATTCAAGTGCAATATAAAGAAACCTCATAGGTTTAGTTTTATAATAAATTTTTTTAAATGTGTAAATCCATCTGTTACAAAAACTGTTTATCACCATTTTTAAAACGTAGCTCGTATTTTTCAACATCATTTAACTACTTAGGAAGATTAATATATAATACACTCGTGTGATTTATTTTTAAATATTTGTCTCAGACTAATATTATATTTGAAAACACGGAAGAGTTAACTCTCTGATAATTAACTGGGTCACAATTTTGACTTGGAAAGTAATGTTGGTGTTTTATTTTTATAATGTATTTTTACATCCTCTTAAAAATTAATGTGTTTCATTTCTTTAAAATTATCTTGTCTCCTCCCGTAGACTTAGATTAGTTAGGCTGGTGATACACTTTAATTTTCATAAGACAGATTTAGGATAAAATATAAACTTTTTTTGCGGACCAAATTGATAATACAGAGGATCTGATTAATTCGCCATTGGTTAGTTCAAAAAATTTAATAGTTTGAACCCACCGTGATTCCACATGAAGTTGCAATCTAAATCAATTGAAAAAAACAAATAATTCATGTTTTAAAAGGAAATATTTGGATAATTCGAAGAAAACTGTTAATTTTTTCGAATGTGTACTCATTTCAAACCTAACTTAACACTCTTTATTGAATCACCCGATATGCCAAGAATGTCAACTAGAGTTACTGATGCATAATAAAAGAGAAGACGATTCACTAAATGCAAACCAGACGTAAAATTCAATATATTTTTTAAAGCAAACAGTGAACTTGAAGAGTTTGTTTATTGCGTCAAAAAGCCAACTACAAGCTAAAATTTTTTTTTAAAAGCAATGTCATTTTAGTGCTAAAACTGATTTAAGCCTGCAATTTTGAAGTTTTCATATTTTGTATTTAAACTTTTCTTATCTTTTCATGTGTTTATTGTGTATGTGTGTTTTATACAGCATATATAAAATGTGGGTTTTTATGTAGAGTATTTGGAGTCTATTGGTTTATTTTGTATTAACTGCCTCGACTCTCATAAAAATGTTTAACTCGAATTTTGGATAGTTTAAATTAATTTAAGATTCCCTTTGGCTTTGAATTATAAAGGCTATACGGTATTATACGTTTATTATTTGTGTAATTTTAAACGTATTGATAATATCTATTAAAAGTGATGGCAATAAATAACATATCATGAAAAAAAATGAAAGTAGATCTAATAGTTTTCTAGCTGTCCGATAAGGTTCTTCCTAAGAAAATTCAGACTGTACTACGAAACGGTAGTATAACATGTAGCATTGGAAATAGATGTGAATTTATAAAATATACATTTATATGAAGTAAATCTGTGATAACAAGTGGATTAATAGAGCATCTCACTCTTAGGATATCACCTAACCTAGGCTTAAACGATTTTAAAATGAAAAAAATACTATACTGATTCTAATTTATCTTTTATCAAATGAAGAATGTAATAAACCACACTTCACTGCGGTTTATATTTTGTGCTTAATCTTGTATTTAATATCCCCGTAAATCAGTCTTCAAAAGAGATCTTAAGACTATACGAAATTTGTGTTTGTATAATATACGATGTATAATTTGTATGTGAAACATTTATACCTTCTATTATTATTAGCACCGCGTCTTACTGACCGTTCGGGTTGTACGTACTTATATTAATATGTAAATGGTAGGGTGATTGTGAGATTAAATGGAGGACCTACTACAGTTTAACGTGGAATCCGAACCACGGTGGAGACCTGGCATTCCACACATTCACAAGTTGTGATTAATACACGTATTGTCAGGGTTGAAGGAAGGGTTTGGTAATCAGATAAATCTGTGCCGGGACCTAGGTTTGAGCCCCGGATGCCAGCACCGAAGTCTGACATCTTAATCCTAGACACCTATACCTTCTAGTAAAGGCTTTACTTATTTTACATCACAACGCCCCAGTTGTTTAAATGTCGAGTTAAATATGGTTATTGAAAAATTAAAAAGTCTTTTGAGCCATTTGGCATCATACAATTTTTAAATTTTCTCTAAATGTGCAAAAATCCACAACTTCTGTGAATTAATGTATCCAGTGATGTATTGTGTTATAATGTTTTGCGCGAGTCACGGAAAGAGATTACGCCGTCTATGGCGTTAGGTTAACATTGTTTTGTTATTTATTTTTCCCATTATATCCTACTGCCCGTTCGGGATATTTGAGTTTTAATAGTGTTAGTGTGGTAAGGAATAGGAAGTTATAGTTTTATGGGACATGCACTTGCATTTTTAAAAAGTACCTTCAGAACACCGAGCTTGCAGTAGAATCTCAACATCCTCATCTCAGTTCAGCGAGACTAGAAGAGACTGACATTCATCCCTCGTGGGGCGTGCCCACCGATGCGGGTACGCTCCCAATATACTGGTTTGGTTGTGATGGGGAGATTGGGATTCGAACCCGGGTCGTGTCTACTAAGGGTGGTTTTACACTCTACTTCTACGCAAATTCGGGTGCATTTCCTCTCAATTAAGCCTTCCTAATCTATAACCCATTGGTGTAATTAGTACATAGGTGTATAACCCGAATGGGTAGTAAGATGCGGTGCTAAAAATATGTATAAGTGGTTTTCCCCTCTGCCCCTACACTAATGTGGATACACTTCCTATAGATTCATTCTTGCTCATCCCTACAACATTAGCATAACTATTACTTATGCGTACATCCCGAATGGTGATAATATATATATATATATATAACATAATACATTTAACAGTGCATCTTAATATCTGTTCGTGTTAAACTAATGTGTTGGGGATTAGAAAGTTTGAATTAAGAGGAAATATACTCACATATGCGTGGAGGAAGAGAGGGAAACCACTTTCAGTACACCCAGATAGGATCGAACCCCAATCTCCCCGTCATAATCAGTTTAATCTATTGCGAGAGTGACGCCTTATACAATGCGGACACCGAAGCTGGTACATATATTAATTTTAAAACTAATATATTAGCTAACCTTAGCAATGCCGTTCTGTTTCAGTAAGTAGAGTTCAATTTGGCATTAAAACTTATCAGATCAAAGATTTTTATTTGATATAATGCTACTTATTGTAATCAGTTTCACACATTTACAAAAAAAAAACATCCTTCTATAATACTGCTCTTTAATCAGCTGTCCCAAGTAACACACACACACACACACACACACACACACACACACACACAAACGAAAAACCTTTTTAGATGGTAAATTACAAACGAATGAATGCATTGTTCCCTTCCCTAAGTTTTCCCCTCCACTTCACTTTTTATAATGGCGCGTAGCTTTAATAATGGCCCGCTAATTATCCCCGCAAGAGATGAAGCCCAACACTAGTTCCATCAATCACCGCTAGGGGGATACAGTGTCACCTCTGCGCGCCATGCCGCATGGCGTGACGAATTATTAAACACAAGAACATTGGCCACATACAAGAAAACGAACAACAGCTTAAAAAAAAAAAGATATATTTAAAAAAAAAACATTGTGGAGGGGATTATTACAGAGATGGATCGGATTGGCCCGGATCACTCATAATTCGTTTTACGGTTGTTTGCTGTCGGCATAAAAGTGGCAAACAAAAGAACTGCGAGGAGCGACAGTAACGTTAATCTCCGCTAATCATGAAGTATTATGGTAAGGATATAACGTAAAGCAGTAATTAAGATAATTACCGAACAATAAGTAGTGAAACCCCACATAAATAATGTATAATTTTTTTTGTATCAAAGCTTGATCTATTTGGAACGAATCTAGTTTAAAAAGTACTGTACATAGTTCAATAGGATAGAAGTTACAAACATTTTAGCAAATAGGTTTTATTAAATAAATATAACGCCCATTTAATGGTTCACATTTACTAGAGCATAACAAATGGTCAGTTTTCAAACTTGGTTTGAGAAGAATGAAAATTTTTTAATGCCACTTTTTTTTTAAAATGGAGCTGCAATATTTTCCAACAAACTATTGGTATTTTTAAAGCAAGGGCTATCAACATTTTTTAATAGCTTGATTCCTGTCTTACTAACCGTACGGCTTATAGGCATATTTATATTAACAAGGTAGGGATGAGAAAGATAATTTCAGAAGAAATGGAGCCGCATTTATATGGAGGCCGAGTAAGAGAAAAATTATAAAAAAAAAAAATTCTCAGTACGTTCGGTTGAAAATCGGCTCCCCTCCTCCCCTTTACTTGTAATCCAGTTTATTGTTAGCCCAATGCCTTGGACTTTGTGATCATAGGTAAGGACGAGGTTTACTAACGATTTATAAAAAAGAAGATAGGGTGAGGAATTATTATTAGCACCGCGTCTTACTACCCGTTCGGGTTATACGCACTTACGCTAATGTGTAATGGTAGGGTGATTGTGAGATGAAATGGAGGACCTACAGTTTAACGTGGAACCCGAACCACGGTGGAGACCTGGCATTCCCCACATTCACAAGATGTCTTGTCAGAGGTGAAGGAAGGGTTTGGTAATCAGATAAATCTGTGCTGGGACCGAGGATTGAACCCCGGCCGCCCGCACAGAATTCTTAAACCTTACCCCAGACCGCCAGGTCACCTAGGGTGAGAAAGATAATTATTACAAAGATGGGACTCTAGAATCTTTAATTCTTCAAATCCCTTGAATCTCATGGCATTCGAGAAATTAAATATTAATAAGTGTCTTAAAAAAGTATCTCGAATACAATTATGAAGATCTTGACTTTGAATAACATTTTTAAGCAATTGGTGAAAATAATTGTAATATGCCTATACTTGTATAGTTGGGAGGATCACAGAATCATAAAAAAAGAACAAAATTGAATTTAAATATTTAATTTACACTAAAAGTGTCCTCGTTGATTATGACGTAATAAATTTGACAAACAAAACTATCATTTGTCAGTGGCACCAAGCATTACAACTTTTTTTTTATTATATTTTTTTTACTTTAACAAAAATGGTACAATTTTAAAGAATAGAGGATTCGAATTTGGATTCGTTATTTAAAAAAAAAGTTTAGGATTCGAATTTGATAAATATAGGATTCGACAAATCTCTTGAAAAAAAAACCTATTCAAAAGAATTCATCCAACCGGGGTTTGCGTTACGACCTCCCCTTCACCATGATGATCCAGATATTTAGTCCACGTGTCCATCAATGCGACCTTAAAAATGTTGAAAACCTTAAGAATATATAATTTTAATAATAATAATCGCTGAACGATCGATTGTCATCGGCGGTCAGGAGATGCTGAGTTTATGACATCCAATGAGAGAGGTCTCTTATATTGACAAGTGAAGAGGGTCAGCCAATGAACCGCGTCATTGGATATCTGAGAAGGAAGGTATCGGTAGTACGCACGCTCCAACTGCGCGAACCTGTCCAACACGATCTTGGTAATATGACGCGTTTATAAACTTGCATACCACGTTAAGAAGTGTCGCCAGGGTAGATAACTGTACCTGTAATGACGGTGACCAGGTGGTCTAGGGGTAAGGTGTCGCACTTCGGTGCTGGGGGTCCGGGGCTCAATCCTCGGCTCAGGCACAGATTTATTTGATTTCCAAACCCTTCCTTCACCTCCGACAAGACGTGGGTAATGCAAGGCCTTCACCGTGGTTCGTATCCCACGTTTAACTGTAGGGCCTCCATTTCATCTCACAATCACCCTACCATTACACATTAGCGTAAGTGCGTGAAACCCGAACGGGTAGTAAGACGCGGTACTAATAATATGTACCTGTGATGTGATCTCATAGCTCAGTAGAACACTCATTTACTGGGTATCAACGAAAATACACTCTCCAAGTGAGGTTTGTCAACGTCTGTGGTCTTGGGATAAATTGCTCGTCTCATGGCCCGATGCTTGTGAATTCTAACTTTGCCGTGGTCGATGAATTATTCTTGAACGGTAAACATCCGTAGCACAACATCCTTCAGAAGAGAAGTAAAGCTGTTGGTCCCATGTCAATTGTGTCATGTAAAAGAACCCTGGAAGGTATGTGAAAATAACTTTCCCGTCCAAAGTGGAGGCCCTTTCACGCTCGCTCGTAGAAATTCAGCGTGTAAAGCAACAGAGAACTACCACAATTCCTGAGCTCCTTTTTAAAGTGAGATTTCTCATTAGATGGTGGTGCCCCTGAAAGGTTTGAGCATTTTTATACTTCTAGTGGAGCCGGGGGTTGTTTTAGTTCAAAGTGTTAGTTTGTCTCGTCAGGAACACAACTGACACCTAGTAGATACTTCAAGCTAAGCTCTTTATTTTTCAAAGTGTTAGTTTGTCTCGTCAGGAACACAACTGACGCCTTGTAGATACATCAAGCTAAGCTCTTTATGTTCAAAGTGTTAGTTTGTCTCGACAAGAACAAAACTGACGCCTTGTAGATACTTCAAGCTAAGCTCTTTATGTTCAAAGTGTTAGTTTGTCTCGACAAGAACAAAACTGACGCATTGTAGATACTTCTAGCGAAGCTCTTTATGTTCAAAGTGTTAGTTTGTCTCGTCAGGAACACAACTGATGACGTCCTGCCTGTTGAGACTTCTAGTGGAGCTGTGATGCTCATTCTGTTTGACGTGATCATCTGGAGGGAGAGTAGACTCTGGTCCCGGTGACATGGAGGGCCCCACAAGCTGCAGTATGAACCAAGTAACTCAACACCCTTACACATGTCGCTCAGATTATAGAGACTCGGTGTTAGTGCAAAACATTTATCCTGTGTTAGCTTCTCATGAATCCTAAAGGAATTTCAAGAACACGTTTAAAATGATTATATAAGAAATTTAAATTGATAATATTTATAATACGAAATTACTTCTGATTACAATCGGATTTAAGGTGGGATGAAGGTAAAAATATTAAGTTTTTGTAACAAAAACTGTTTTGAAAAAATAATAAAAATATTGCTTCTCTAGATAATCTTTAGTTTAAAATAATGTCAACAATATGCTTGAGTATATATTGATCATAAGTATGGTTGGATTTGAACGTAAACTTTTTTAAATGGAAGGTAAAAGTATTTTTAAAATTCCTCTATGCTCAATGAGAAATAATCAATAACCATTGAGATAATACGCGTATGAAATTAAACTAAACTTATATTTAAAACCCGCCTCGGTGACGTAGTTGGCTAACGCGCAAGTCGTGTTTAGCTCGACCTCCGAGGACGGGGAGATTGAGGTTCGAATCTCGGTCGGGTGAACTGGGGGTGGTTTTTCCTAAATGGTTTTTCACTCTGCCTCCATGCAAATACGGGTTCACTTCCTCTAATTCAACCTTCCCAATCCCCAATCTATTAGCGTAATTAGTACTTAAAGCGTGTAACCCGAACGGGTAGTAAGACGCGGTGCTAAATATTATTATTATTATTATATTTACCAAACAATATTTTAATTATTTCGTCTAAAAAAATAGTATTTTGTTATAATATAAATTATAAATATACGATCCTTAATTTTCGTAACTTCCTCACTATTTAAAAAAAAGCCCCTATCATGAAACTCACTTCGGCGACCGCGTGGCCTAATGCGCTACTCTCGCCCTAGACCAGACTGCCGATGGCGGGGAGATTGAGGTTCGAATCTTGTTCGGGTGTACTGAGATGGGTTTTTACCAAATGTTTTTTCAATCTCCCTTCCCGCAAATGGGGCACACTTTCTATAAATATAACCTCCATAATACCAAAAATCGTCAGCTTAATTAGTACACAAATGTAAAAAACCGACCGGGTAATATGACGCGGTGCTAAAATAATAATAATATTAATAATAAGTAAAGTCTATCATGAATATTAATCCAAAATACAGAGGATCAATAACTTTATATGGGGTTAAAAATTGTTTTTAAACAAAGTGGTGTCACAATGTTGTGTTTTGTGTTGAAGTGTTGGGGTATGTATATAAATATTTTATTTATTCCTCCTGTACTATTAGTTTAAATTGTTATAATAACCAAATATATTTAACTTGGATAACCTTAATGGATATTCCGCAGAGTAGAATAGGCCTAACTGTATTTAGAGAAATAACATTGTTTTCACTGAAAACTAACCGCACTCGGTGGACGCACGGGAAAAGGCGTAATTCTAGTATAGTCTGGTTCACTAGTGACGAGAAAGTTGGGGTTCAAATCTAGACTGGGTGCATTTAAGTGGGGTTTTTTTCCTAAAAAGATGTATCAATCTTCTTTCAATAACATTTTGACACATATCCTCTGAATTATTCCTTCTTAATATTTTCCTGATTAATATAAATATGTGGACAGGTCATATGGGTATTAAAACCTGGTGCACAAGAAACCTCTAAGTGTAAGGGTGTACCTACAAAGATAAGGGTCCCAGGTTCGACCCAGTATGGCCGGAAAATATATCACTGGTAAAATTGGGGTTCCCCTTTCAAAATGTTGAATTAACGGCCAGGGCTGGGTTTTGTGTCTGTTCTAGATTTAACTTAGTTGATAAGTACTGTGCTGAAAAAGTCAGTCGGTTCAAAAAGTGCACGTTAAAGGTTCCAATAAAAATAATCAAGGGAGTGTTTAGTTTTTTTAACATATTAATTTGTTCGTAGTGAAACCATTTGATCACGCTGAAATAAACACTGCAGGGTAACTAGTGTAATATTTTCATTGGTATATATAAATAATAATTTTGCATATAGTAGAAGGTTTAATAACTAAATAAAGCCCCTGAAAACTTTAATAACTATTTTTAAAATGTGTTATAACAATACAAATAACAAAGATCAACCTTTGCAATATTTATTTTAGAACTAAAGTTGATTAGTCAAAGGAGTGAAAGTGATTTCCCAAATATAAAATGAAATATGTTTAGAGTAATTTTAAACTAGCTTGAACATTCTTAAGGTTTGGGGATAAGCAATACAGAAAAAAAAGGAAGTGTTTCCATATTATTATAGAAGGTAGACTTGAAAACCGCAGTGACAAATTACGTAAGAACTCCCTCCCTCCTTCCCCATAGGAGTAGAGAGACTTTAATCTTGGAGGGGTGGGGGCTTTCTAAATCGTAGGTTTATGACATGATGTTAATACTTACTACTAAACCCTAAGAAATAAGAACATTGTTACTTTACACAGTAGCTGTGGAACTTAATTTTTGTAGGAAGCGAAGACTGAGGGAAGGGGTTAGTAGTAAAAAACATTTTTTTTTTAAGAATTTTCAACCCTCCTCTCCCCCTAGATAATGTAAGAAAATTGGATGACCTAGAAGTTATTTGAAAATTATACTCTTTTAAAATATATTTAGAAAATAGATGTCCCTTAAATTTTTTGGTATTTGGATACTCCTAGAGGCTTTTTGATGTAGTTTTCCTCGGAAAATTTTGAAAATTCAAAGCCTGTAAAAGTTATTTTAAGAAGTGCCCACCGAATTAAAAATTAATCAGAATGCCTATCATATATTTGGAGTAGTTCCCACCCAGATTTTATTTTAAGTTTAAAGGCCCCTTGAAGCTATTTAGAAAGTTCTTTGCCTGTTTTTTTTTTTAGATTAGATGCCACTAGAAGATATCTGAAATAGTCTTCCACCAGCAAATGTTATGATTGGATGCCCTTAGAATCTATTTGGAGTGGTCCTCGCTGGATTTTTGTATAAAAAAATATGCCTTATTATTAAAAACATGTTGAAAGTGGTCTTCTCCTGACACATTTTTGAAAATTGAATGCTTTTAGAAACTTATTGGGCTAGTCCTCACTTGGATTTTTAAAAAAACATACATATAGAAGCTATTTGAAGTAGTCCCCAACGGGTAGTTATTTTTAATCGGATACTTCTGGAAGCCATTTAGAGTGACATTCACCTTTAAAAAAATTAAATGCCTTGTAAATATATTTTAGTGGAGGCCCGAAGACTGGCTTAGATCGTATTGGAAACGTCTCATCAGAATGGAACGGAACGAATTTGTTTGCCAGGGAAATAATATTTTGTCCGATTCCGAAGCTATAAGTATATTTCCCCAGGACTGGATTATTGCATCATAAACTTACTTAAATCGTGCTCAATTATACACCTGTTGATTTTTGTGTCCACTTCCCAGAAGATTGTAACAGTTAACGAAACTTTTCATAGTTCCTATGAAAGAAGGGCCTGTTGAAAGAAAAATTTGTCACATATCCAGTTGACTAATTAAATGTGGTATTATTCCTTTATCTTCAGTGCTGTAATTATGTCATTTACCTTATATATTTTTTAAACTGATTTTTGCTCCTCTTCATCGGCAACAAGGCACAGAGCAACCACAATTGCCTTCTCTTCATCAGCAGGAATGCACAGAGCAACCACAATTGCCTTCTCTTTCTCAGCAGAAATGCACCAAGCAACCACAATTGCCTTCTCTTCCTCAGCAGAAATGCACAGAACAACCACCATTGCCTTCTATTCATCAGCAGGAATGCACAGAGCAACCACCATTGCCTTCTCTTCCTCAGCAGAAATGCACAGAGCAAACACAATTGCCTTCTATTCATCAGCGGGAATGCACAGAACAACCACAATCGCCTTCTATTCATCAGCAGGAATGCACAGAGCAACAACAATTGCCTTCTATTCATCAGCAGGAATGCACAGAGCAACCACCATTGCCTTCTATTCATCAGCAGGAATGCACAGAGCAACCACCATTGCCTTCTCTTCCTCAGCAGAAATGCACAGAGCAACCACAATTGCCTTCTATTCATCAGCAGGAATGCACAGAGCAACCACCATTGCCTTCTATTCATCAGCAGGAATGCACAGAGCAACCACCATTGCCTTCTATTCATCAGCAGGAATGCACAGAGCAACCACCATTGCCTTCTATTCATCAGCAGGAATGCACAGAGCAACCACCATTGCCTTCTATTCATCAGCAGGAATGCACAGAGCAACCACCATTGCCTTCTATTCATCAGCAGGAATGCACAGAGCAACCACCATTGCCTTCTATTCATCAGCAGGAATGCACAGAGCAACCACCATTGCCTTCTATTCATCAGCAGGAATGCACAGAGCAACCACCATTGCCTTCTATTCATCAGCAGGAATGCACAGAGCAACCACCATTGCCTTCTATTCATCAGCAGGAATGCACAGAGCAACCACCATTGCCTTCTATTCATCAGCAGGAATGCACAGAGCAACCACCATTGCCTTCTATTCATCAGCAGGAATGCACAGAGCAACCACCATTGCCTTCTATTCATCAGCAGGAATGCACAGAGCAACCACCATTGCCTTCTATTCATCAGCAGGAATGCACAGAGCAACCACCATTGCCTTCTATTCATCAGCAGGAATGCACAGAGCAACCACCATTGCCTTCTATTCATCAGCAGGAATGCACAGAGCAACCACCATTGCCTTCTATTCATCAGCAGGAATGCACAGAGCAACCACCATTGCCTTCTATTCATCAGCAGGAATGCACAGAGCAACCACCATTGCCTTCTATTCATCAGCAGGAATGCACAGAGCAACCACCATTGCCTTCTATTCATCAGCAGGAATGCACAGAGCAACCACCATTGCCTTCTATTCATCAGCAGGAATGCACAGAGCAACCACCATTGCCTTCTATTCATCAGCAGGAATGCACAGAGCAACCACCATTGCCTTCTATTCATCAGCAGGAATGCACAGAGCAACCACCATTGCCTTCTATTCATCAGCAGGAATGCACAGAGCAACCACCATTGCCTTCTATTCATCAGCAGGAATGCACAGAGCAACCACCATTGCCTTCTATTCATCAGCAGGAATGCACAGAGCAACCACCATTGCCTTCTATTCATCAGCAGGAATGCACAGAGCAACCACCATTGCCTTCTATTCATCAGCAGGAATGCACAGAGCAACCACCATTGCCTTCTATTCATCAGCAGGAATGCACAGAGCAACCACCATTGCCTTCTATTCATCAGCAGGAATGCACAGAGCAACCACCATTGCCTTCTATTCATCAGCAGGAATGCACAGAGCAACCACCATTGCCTTCTATTCATCAGCAGGAATGCACAGAGCAACCACCATTGCCTTCTATTCATCAGCAGGAATGCACAGAGCAACCACCATTGCCTTCTATTCATCAGCAGGAATGCACAGAGCAACCACCATTGCCTTCTATTCATCAGCAGGAATGCACAGAGCAACCACCATTGCCTTCTATTCATCAGCAGGAATGCACAGAGCAACCACCATTGCCTTCTATTCATCAGCAGGAATGCACAGAGCAACCACCATTGCCTTCTATTCATCAGCAGGAATGCACAGAGCAACCACCATTGCCTTCTATTCATCAGCAGGAATGCACAGAGCAACCACCATTGCCTTCTATTCATCAGCAGGAATGCACAGAGCAACCACCATTGCCTTCTATTCATCAGCAGGAATGCACAGAGCAACCACCATTGCCTTCTATTCATCAGCAGGAATGCACAGAGCAACCACCATTGCCTTCTATTCATCAGCAGGAATGCACAGAGCAACCACCATTGCCTTCTATTCATCAGCAGGAATGCACAGAGCAACCACCATTGCCTTCTATTCATCAGCAGGAATGCACAGAGCAACCACAATAATGGCCTCCTATTCTGTGCTGCTATCATTCACTATCACTAGAATCGGTTAGAAAGATGCGGTACAAAAACAAGTTAATCAATGTGGGGACAAAACTCGTTTCCTTTCGTAGGCTTCTGATTCCGACTATTCCTATCTAATTTAGTGTGCGGCCAGCTTAGGATCATGTAGTCACCGGCATGGATTTTTAAAACTTTACTATTTTTAATAGACCAAGCATGTGGAAGAGATAAATCTCGATCTTTCATCCCTATTTTAAAAATAAACAACCCACAAAGCCAGTATGCTTGCAGAAAGGAGCTTATATAAAATATTAACAGACTTTTTTGCGCCAAACAATGATGGTATTTTACTCTAATATTAGTGCTATTTGTTAAGTATTTATAGTATCAATAAAAATAGGAAGTTTAAGCTCACAAACTTTACTCAAAGCATATTAAAATAGGTATTAGTAACTTGTATGACTGTCTAAAAAGTTCCTTATTATCTAAATTGGACTGTATTAAGTCTTGAACAGTAAATTAGCAATAACAAGTTTATTTGAAAAAATATTAATACAAGTGTATGGCAACCAAAATTGACATAAAGTCACAATATTGATCTTAAATTTGTCCATATTTACCTAACGTGACAGCTACAGTCCTAATTGGATAGGAAGAAATTTTTTAGCATTTATAAAAGATAATACAATTTTTACATACAGTATTTATAGGTTAAGTCATGTTATTTATAACATTTATTCTTCATAGATTATATCAGTGATTGGTCGTGTCATGGATTGTAACCAGGGTAAGCATAGTTTGTTTAAAATGTACGTACCTGTGATATGTTATCAACCAATACATTCCCCATTTGACCAATCATACTTATACTCTTGTCTACATAATAATGTATTATATTGGTCAATGAATACATGACTTGATAAGATTCTTGGTCTGGTGGTCAGTATTCCTGGCTACTAATCTATAGGTCCCAGGTTCGATTCGCAACAATATCATAGGTATTTTACTGGTGGCGTACGCTAAAATAGCTTTAAAACATTGTTTTACTGAGTGTTGAGTACATAATATCACAGTTACAGTTTAAATTAACTTCCCTTACCCTGAAAACATTCCACGCCGAGCTATTGAATCGTGTAAGAAATAATAGTAAAGTGAAATGTTACCTAAGTTGACTGAAAAACAAGTGGATTCTTCTCTAAGAGCCCTTTTTTTAATTTTTTACCAAAGTCCAACTAATGTCTTATTTTCATTGAAGCAACTTTTAGAAAATACAAACATATTTTTTACACCCAAAATTGAAAGTTGTATTATTGTTAATTTATAAATAAATATACCACCTTTGTGATCTAGTGGGTCAAATTTCCTGACTAAAGATACAGAGGCATTGGGTTCGATCTCCAGTTTTTTCAAAATTTACCAGTTAATTAGTTGGTCTGGAACGAAGTTAAACTCAGACTCATGAGGACAAATGAGGAGCTACTTGAATAAAGAAGTAGCAGCTCTGGTTTATAAAACTGATATAAAGGTCAGTATACTTTTGTGCTGACCATATGACATCCTCAATCGGCATATGTTGGCACTAGGATCTCTAACGTAGGCAGCCACTCGGTCGTTATAACTCGTCTGCAAGCTAACGTCATGGAGCTATTTTTTTATGCTTATTAATAATACCCATCAAACGTGACAGCTACAGATCACGTGACCTGAATACGTGAACATTTTTAAGTCATCGCGCCTTCAGGTTATAGGCCTACGCATATGCACTAATTACGCTAATGTGTTAGGAAGAGAAAGGTTGATTTTAAAGTAATTGTATGAGAATTTAATTAGAGGGAGAATATAAAACCATTTACACCCGATTGAAATTTAGCACTCTGGTTTATTGGGGGAGTGACGCCTTCGTTAAAATATTCGAAAACTGAAGTGTGTCTACGTGAAATTAGATCTGGTAGCTTTTCTAGCTGTCAAATAACGCCCTTTCCATAGCAATTAGAATTTACACTAAACATTTTTTATAGTATACCTAGTGACCTTTGGAAATGTCAAATTAGTTTTATTTCCTATATTTTCATGCAGCTTACAACTGTGCCTTGTTTCGTTTTAACTGAAATGATGAGAACCGGTCAATCGAATTCCACACAGTAGTAACACGTGTTTTGTTTTTTTCTCCTTCACCTTACCTCGTTGTTAATTGGAAGAAGCAAGCACAGTATGGGAAATTGGTAATGCAGTGTTGGCAACGCTTTGAACAGTTCTATTGCCGCACCTCACGAACTCAATGTTCAGCTCCTGGAATTGGATGAAACCAGGAATAGGCAATAATAAATCTCTGAAAGGGGTGAGAGGGGGAATTCAATACTGAGACATCGCGGGCCCATTTGCGGTTTTATACCACCTAATTTTTTTTTTTATAAGTTGGACCCATTATCTTTCTTAATGGGTGTTGGGTATATCAAAACTCATTTCCCATCAGCTCCCCTTTCTTTGTGGGAAGATTCATCTCATTCGGTTTGATTCCTTCTTATTTTATTGTAAAGCACGTTTAAGACCATTATTATTTTTTGAAATACCGTGAGGTCTTTGTGTTGATAGTTTTACTTTCTCATACAGAGAGAATATCGTAGACGTGAAAAATTTCTTCCTCAATATTGTGATGTATAAATCTCTAAACCCTCAAATGTGATTCTTACAAATTATTTATATCTTTATATCTGTGGGGCTACGTCAGAAATAGTTGTATGGGTTTCATTCAAACTTTATATTTAGATTTCATATGGTCATACCTCAGGGTACTAATTTGATTTTCATTCTCATTTTTTTAGGGTAATATAAAAAAGAGTTCATCCAGTTAACTTCGTTATTAATAACAATTTTAAGATATTCAGCTGTATCATCTAGGAACATCAAGGCAACGGGGATATCATAGATTATCCAAAATTTTATTTTAAAAACAAACACTACCATGTATCATCCACAAGGTCTGAAGGGGGGGGGTTTCAACAATAACAACAATAACCATGTATCATCCACAAGGTCTGAAGGGTGGGGATGGCTACCATAATAACAATCACCCTCCATCAACAATAACAACAATAATCATGTATGATCCACAAGGTCTGGAGGGTGGGGATGGCTACCATGATAGCAATCACCCTCCTTCAACAATAACAACAATAACCATGTACCATCAACAAGGTCTGAAGGGTGAGGATGGCTACCACGATAGCAATCACCCTCCTTCAACAATAACAACAATAGCCATGTACCATCAACAAGGTCTGAAGGGTGAGGATGGCTACCACGATAGCAATCAACCTCCTTCAACAATAACAACAATAGCCATGTACCATCAACAAGGTCTGAAGGGTTGGGATGGTTACCATAATAACAATCACCCTCCTTCAACAATAACAACAATAACCATGTAACATCCACAAGGTTTGAAGGGTGGAGATGACTACCATAATAACAATCACCCTCCTTCAACAATAACAACAATCACCATGTAACATCATCAAAGTCAGAAGGGTGGGGATGGCTACCATGATAGCGATCACCCTCATTTAATGATAACAATAAACAATAGATAAACAATCATCTCATTCCCAAGACTACTTATTCTACCCTATTTAAAACATTATTAAAAATAGTGATTTCCTCAATACACTAAAGAGGAAAAGTAAACACATTAAAATTCAAAACAACAATATTTATTGGTTCATTTATTCAAAATCAAGCTAACATATTTTTAGTGTAACAAATTAAATTGATTAAGTGAATCCAGAAATACCAGATTTTTAAATAGTTGTTTTTAACAATTCACCTAGGTTGGACTTATATTCCTCCATACCGTATAACTAATAAGAATAGGGCATAGCGTACAGGGTACAGTTCATAATCAAAATACAACAATTTTTAATAAAAGGTAGTGTTTAAGTTTTACCCAAATATATATATTTTTCATGGAAATTATCCACACATATTTTTCTTTAGTAGATAAGGTATTGTAAAATAATTCTTTAAGAGTTTACTCAGAAAATCAAGTTCATTAAACTTTTAATGTTGAAACATAAAACTAGCTGGATATAAGTGGCACCTGTATTATTAAATACCATTTTATTTTTATTTGGTTCTGATTTTATTATTTTCATGAAAATTATTATATATCTACTTTTCTATAACAGAATCATAAATGTAATATTTATCCTTTATTTTTAATTATATTTACAAACTTAATCACCGACGCATGACGCTCAAACAAGTAATGGCTACAACAGGCCCTTTAAAACACGAACTGAAGATTTTTTTCCGTCGTCTCTTTATACCGGTCCTTACTTGGCTAAAGTTTCTTATTGCATTCTCATTGCTTATAATTTTCCAGTTAAATGATTATTTATGTTCAACTCCATGCATAATGCATTTAAAAATTCAAGTTAAATCAACTGTTTTCATCATACACAATTCAATATGTAACGTTATCATTGAAAATAATGTTTTTCCAACTTGTTGCACACTATGTACTATGCATTATTCGCTATTACCTATGCGTTATGCATAATTAATTACCATAATTTTAGTATTTTAGTAAATCATTCACTGCTCGGTACATTCTTAAAGCTATGGGTGGGCTTAACGAAGTGATGCCATTTTCTCTATTTCTGGTTTAAAATTACATATGAGGAGTCGAAGATCACCCCTTCCTGCAACTATGCAACGTTGGGCCACGCTGAGTGAGTCCCAATTTGGGAACCATTGCTCTAAGGACGTTTCCTACCTTGTGACGTCATGGCAGGTCAAGATAGGATTTCCCATTGTCGAAGATCACCCCCTCCTGCAACCATGCCACGTTGGACCACGTTGAGTGCGTCCCAATTTGGGAACCATTACTCAAAGAACTTTTCCTACCTTGTGACGTCATGGCAGGTCAAGATAGGATTTCCCATTGTCGAAGATCACCCCCTCCTGCAACCATGCCACGTTGGGCCACACTGATTGCGTCCCAATTTGGGAACCCTTGCTCTGAGGACTTTTCCTACATTGTGACGTCACGGAAGATCAAGATAGGATTTCCCATGTTAATGAATTTACGTTTTATTCAGTGAGTTTTAAAGATATAACATTAAAACAAAAACCACAGACTCTTAAATAGTTCTAAAAAATAGTCCAATAGTGACACAACATTATTTTAATCTTGAAGTAGTTTTCTTTTGTAAACTTATTTTTTATTAATCATCTACAACTGAAGCTATTTGACTTGGTCATGAAAATGGCTTGTAGGATGTAGATTAAAAAATATCCGTAGTAGCTTATGTATATCTATAATAACAAAGAGAAGGTAATTTTAAAAATCAGATCAATATGTCAAGGCAAAAATAATATAGTGAGTGTGTAAATTCGTCAGAGGAAGAGGGAAAGTGTTATCAGTAGCCACACAAGAGGCCTCGAAGGGTTAATTACTCAATTTATTTCCTCTCCTATCTCGTACATTTCTAAAATTTTTTATTTAATCAACCAAACTATCGAGAAAGATTCATATATGATTAATTCATCTTCTACAACTGGATGGTTATATTCATACTATCGAGGTATTATAGTAATCTTCCGTGTTAACGACGTTGCATGGTTGAAGATTTTGAAGCTAGTTTGCGAAGCGGGCTGCATCTTTACTTGACACACCTAAGCAGTCTAAGCGCTATCACACACGGCTCATAGTCAATCTAATAACTGTTTTAGATATTTAAGAAACCTGCTTTTGTGGCCACATGGTTTAGGCGTCACTTTGTTGTTAAACTAGACTGCTGATGACAGGGAGAACAAGGTTTCAATTCTAGTCGGATTCACTGAGGCTGTTTTTTGTTTTTTGTTTTTTTACTAAATGGTTACCGCTCTCCTTTCTCGCAAGTACATATACACTTCCTCTGAATTAAAAATGATTCAATCATAACTCATTAGCGTAATTAGTCCATATATGTTTATCACTAACAGGTAGTAAAAAGTGGTAACAAAAAAAGCTATCCCAAAAGGTATTTGAATGATTGTAGTCTTAACAGGCTTTTAAAATAATATCACCTGTGATTTAATTACGGTATTGATTCCCCAACAATATCCAAACAGTCTTATAAAGGTGTTAGACTCGCATTATACTTAGTTGCCGTTGACGTAGAGGTCCGGGTTCAAGTCCCGGCTGGTGCTTTGAGTTGTTTTTCTCCCAAAATGTTTCTTTGCAATTAATTTTCAATAAAATATGGATGTTTTATTTGAGATAACCTCCTAATTACTACCTCTAAATTGAATTCATTATTAACCTTTATGTTACGTACAGCACAACAACAAAAGTTTAGCAGCATGAAAAACTAAGCTATGAATATTTCTCTTTATTTACAAATCCCCAGTTATATAACTTGGCGTGTGTGATCATATGCAACATAAACCTACATTTTTTGTTTTATAAAGAAAACTATAATACTTAACTGTGTAAATACATTTTAACCTACTAAACAAATTGTACTATTTAAATTACAAATATTATTGTATTGCATTAAAAGGATAATATATCTATCTGTAAGTACCCCACGCTTTTGAAACAGAGCGTACAAGCATGCACGCGAGATGTAATGCCTCAAGTTTGGAATCTCACAATTACTTAGCTGACCTTTAGAAGTGGTCATCGTTTCTACAAATGATACGTCAAATAAATGCTACCTAATATATACCGCCCCCTCTAAGCGTTTCAGGCATAAACACTCTTCAAGAAAATATAAGAAGTAACGCGATATTTAGCATATATTTCCTATTGCTTTGAACCCACGAGCAGAAGAATATTTCTCCTTCTAATTTGTCACGCAATCAACAAAAAACCCTGGAAGGTAAAACGTTTTGTGATTGCGATAAACGGCCATTTTTTTTTAAAACCCTCTCTAATGCAAGTGTACTGCGCATAAGGAAAAGCAGCGCGATGCTCAACTCGTTATTAGCTTAGCGTGACTACCGCTTGGGGCAGCAGCATCTCTTTCGAGAACGTTGGTTTAGAACGAAATATTCGTGTCATTCGAAAAATCAATTCAGTTAAACGCTCGCTTGTGTGTATATTACTTAGAACGTTTCATTTGTGTAATGTTTAAATTGGTATTTCAACACAAGGTGTATATTTTTATTCCATGAGGTCAAAGACATATATTTTCGTTACGTTCAAGGGAATGATTTTGTAATGACCACTGCATGAATGCTTTATGGGAATAACTTCAAGTTTGGTAGGTAATCTTATCCTTAGCTGTTGGCTTCCTATTTAGGTAGCTCCATTCCTATTAAATGTGATCATTAAATATTTTGTCGGAGGATATTGCAGAAATGCGCGGCTCTTTTTAAACATTTTTTTTTCTTTAAATTCATAATTTTTAAGTGAAGGGTTCTACCCGCACTCGTGTTCCCTCTGTCTAAGTTGTCAGGTTCAAACTATACGGTTTTCCTTGAGATGGGAAGTTAAAAGTTTGAAATTGAGTTCCGACCACTGAGGGTAGTTTTCTTAACTAATGCATACGAACTTTATATAAAAACCACCCTTCATGCCCTCTGCACTTTAAATTAAATCTTTAAACGTATTATTGCAAAATAATGTGTTATTTAAAAACTTTATCTATAATGTAAGCAAGAGGATGACAGTTTTAAAGGTAGTGTTCCAACATCAGCGTGGATATAGGATTTTTTAAACCACAGAATTAAAATTAGAAATGGTAAACTATCAGGTGAAGATTCAAACCCCCCATCTTTCCATTAACGGCATATTAGGTATAAAGAGGCTTACGCCTAGTTCTGCACGCCCCCCGATGTGGTAGGTTGTATTATTATTATTATTATTATTATTATTAGCACCGCGTCTTAATACCCGTTCGGGTTATACGCACTTACGCTAATCTGTAATGGTAGGGTGATTGTGAGATGAAATGGAGGACCTACAGTTTAACGTGGAATCCGAACCACGGTGGAGGCCTGGCATTCCCCACATTCACAAGATGTCTTGTCAGAGGTGAAGGAAGGGTTTGGTAATCAGATAAAACTGTGCCGGGACCGAGGATTGAACCCCGGCCGCCAGCACAGAAGTCTGACACCTTACCCCTAGACCGCCAGGTCCCCTGGTAGGTTGTATCTTGTGGGAAGGAAAGGATTCTCTTACATCACCACATTTGTTTTGTTGAGTAAAAAAAAAAAACTCTTCAGGGAAAGACAAACAGTTCTCATCAACTGCTCTATTTGACACAATTAATAATAACATTACTTACATTCAAAATAATCGATCAAATGTGCATAAAATTGTAACCAAATTATTAAATCTGGGTGAGTTAAAAAAAACACTTTATCTGCTATTGTTTTAAAATAGGTATTCATATTAGAAGTTCCATAAAAATAATCTGTCAGGATATTTCTATTTCGTACGAGGAGGTATTAGTAACGTAACGTATTGGAAACTCAGGATTACATTCCATTCTTTAGAAGGGTTAGGGCGAAAGGGATTATTACTATCAAATTATTCTCCAATTACATCCATTTCAAACCACAATGCTCGCCTGCAATCGCCGGTCTATTTGCTTAACCTTTTATTGTTACATATATTGGCTACGGTACAAGAAACTTCAATCCTGTCGAGAGACGAGGTATTAGACTTAAGTGGGAAAAGGGGGATTAGGGGGGGAGGGGGGTAGACCCTTACCGTAATAATATAGGTATACAATTTAGATTGGAAAACAGAAGTCAGAAACTGCCGACTTGAAAATATATGTTCTCAAAACGGTATGCAGGAGATAAAAAAATAAAGTATGGAAAGAACTACGTACAAAGTGGAGGCCGTTTATTTGAGATTAATTTTTCGACGTTTTGTATCACGTGTTGATTAGTTTAACGTGTCATAGTTTACGGGAGTGGTTTAATAACTTCGAAAAACTGACCTACTTTTATAAACGAGTAAGGGCGTTGTATATTATACGTAATCAAATTGTAGAATGTTTAGTTTAATTACGATATAGACCGCTAGTCGTTTTTAGTTTAGTCTTGGATATCTCTTGATGAAAACTGGTGTATTTATTTATAAACGTTTCTCCGTGGAAAAGGGACACATTCACTATTTGTATATTCTCCTACTTTCTTGTAGCACTGCTTCTTACTACCTGTTCAGGTTGTAGGAATAAATGATAACTACCCTGATGGGGTTAGGATGAGGATAGTTGAATTTAGAAGAATTGTACCCACATTTGCGTGGAGGTAAAGTGGAAAATCGTCTAGGAAAAACCACCCTCAGTACAGACTAACGAGATTCAAACCCCGATCTAACCTTCATTGGCAGTCAAGTCTACTATGATTTATGAATTATTATTATTAGCACCGCGTCTTACTACCCGTTCGGGTTATACGCATATGATTTATGAAAGTGATGCCTTAGACCATGCGGACACTGAAACAGATATTATTATTAAAGCTTTTTTCGCACCATGTCTTACTATTCGTTCGGATGTACTCTAATTTATGCTAGTGGTTTTTGGATTAGGAAGGTTATATTTAAAAGTGTACCCGAATTTGCGTGGAGATATATGGGAAAAACCATTTTGGAAAAACTACCCTCAGTACACATGACCAAGATTTGAACCTCGATCTCCCTGTCATTAACAGTCTAGTCTAACACGAGAGTAGTACCTAAGACCAAACAGTTTAAGGTATTATTATTATTATGTGTTATAAGTTTTTTTTGACAGGTCAATTGTCTTGTCCAAATTGAGTCTTCCATTAAGTCCTACCAGCAGCATCCTTTTTTTAGACCAAAATTTAAAAAAAAATATTTTTTAGTACTCATGCCGGTAAACACGCTTTCTAAATGTCAAGAAAATTTTGCAAGTGGCATGGAGATTTAAGAATCCAACCTCGGCTGGGTGTGCTGAAAATGGTTTCTACTCACCCTCCCTTTATGCAAATGTGGGTACATTTATTTTAATTCTACATAACTTATCCCGGTGCCACCATCGTAATTAAAATACTTATATCCTAGTCGGATTTCAAGACAAGGGGAATTTTCATATATATGAAATCATGTAAAAATGTTGATCACTACATAGTTATGAAACTTTGAGTGTAAAGTTTGTAATAAAAATATCCTTGTGAAAGTTTTTTCTAATACCTTTCAAAATGCATAAATATATATGATGTATTACTTAGAAGTTTGATTAATTTAATTTTAGCACTGCATCTTACTACTCGATCGGGTGATACACCTACTTACTAATTACACTAATGTGGTAAGCAGGGCCCGTATTTTGATGACCTAAAAATGATTAAAAAAAACACATATGAAATGACCTAAAAATTCTACAAATTGAATTCAAATTTCAATTTAAAAAAAAAAGAACACAATGTCGTAATAAATGCACACAGCTAAATCAAGCACGTTCTTTGCAAATGTAAACTAAAAATGATCAATTCAATGAAGTCTTTAACAAGCGAATTCTTGCTCTACTAAATACGATGATATTGATATGATATTGATTTACAACGCAACGCAACACGATCACTGACCTTGGAACCACCAGGTGTCATAGGACCTATAGAAAATGAAGGGGAACACAGGTACATCTAACCGGAGATTTATCATATTAATAAATAGTCAGACCTTCTGTGAAGTTGGCTTTTTAGTGGATTGTGCCAGTGTTATTATTAGATTGTAAAGTGACTATTATACAGTTGCCATTAAAGCTCTTAAGTTAAAATATGGGGCACAATACAAATATAAAATACAGCACACTAAATGGACAGTAATTAACTATAAAGATTTATTACTGGGGTAAGTATAAATTTTTCAAAAACCATTTATATGTTATTTAGACACATTCCTTTACAATCTCCAAGATAGATCCAAAAGTGACGCTTTTAAAATTCAACATGGATTCCCTTTGTTCTTTTACAAACGTTTATTAGTTATGGAATAATTAGCCCTTTAAATAAGGAATAAATGTCCAACAAGTTGAGCACTTTAGCTGTAATACGTGAATGTGAGATTTTTTTCCCTCCACTAAAGTTGATTAGTTGGAAAAGATAAATCTTCGTTTGGAATCCGATTTGCTTAGATTGTTGAATATAGGAAACCAAAAAACTGTTTACCGAAACTGCTGATTTTATGGTTGATACCTTGGCAGTTTTAATAAAGAAACATTCCAGTGTTTATATTCCTAAACGCAAGAAAATACAAGGTTTTAAGTGACTTTCACAATTAGTTATTGCACCATTCTTAAACAGATTTTCTTAACGGAGTCCCTCATTGCCTTCTGGTTTTCTCTTCCTTGATTTAGATAGTCATAGACATACTATTCGCTAGATAAACTATTAATTATTTTATAAATGTCTAAAAGTTCTCTAATTATTATAAACATAACAATTTTTTTACAACAATTTTAACTAACCCACATATAAATTTTCATCTATAAAGAACAAAAGTTTCTTTTAAAACATCTTAAATATAACAAATCATGTTACAATATTTATATATTTACTAAACGAGAGAGATTGTAAATAAACAGAAATTAATTTCAACAGAACTGACCAAAGTCACTGTCTATTAGATAGTCGTGGCTTCATTCGTGTTATAACAAGTCTATGAAAGCATTGAAAATTACAAGACCATCGTGATCACTTATACAAAGCCCCTCGATACAACGTTCGGGTCAGTTAATAAAAGACCTACGTTAGAAAAGTATTAAAACTTACAACATTTAAAACCCATAATCATTATTATATTAATAATCACGTTTAAAGATAAAAAAACAAATTATTTAAGTAAATAAAAAATGAAATAGTTTCCCATGTCAGTCGAGCGAGTGACTCAGCAGAAATTGACAGCCTTTCGGTGAAACAATCCAACTTCTGTGGCAGATTTAATCAGGTTTGAAAGCCATGTTTGTTACAAAGTGTCTCACCAGAAATGTCTATTTTTCATCCATACAAGAGTTAGAAGTATATACAGGCTGGCTGCATCGTATGTTCTTTCAACCATACAATTAAATAAAACCCGCCTCGGTGGCGTAGTTGGCTAACGCGCTTGTCGTGTTGAGCTCGACAGCTGAGGACGGTGAGATCGAGGTTCGAATCTCGGTCGGGTGAACTGGGGGTGGTTTTTCCTAAATAGTTTTCCACTCTCCCTCCACGCAAATGCGGGTTCACTTCCTCTAATTCAACCTTCCCAATTCCTAATCCATTAGAGTAATTAGTACTTAAAGCGTATAACCCGAACGGGTATTAAGACGTGGTGCTAAATATTATTATTATTAATTAAATAAAACACAAAGTTCATTGCTTGGATTAGATTCTCATTCCGACAGTTAAACATACTTATTAAACATTAATGCCTTGAAATGACCTAAAAATGACTTTAAAATCCATATAAATGCTTAAAAATTACTCTAAAAGAACGAAAACCAAGAAAATATTACCTAAAATTTCCAAAAAGATACAAAAATTGTCTTTAAATATATATTTATACAACCAAGGGAACATGAGCAAAATGTATGTCTGTGACGAGATAAAAAAATATGACGTCATCAAAATCCATGCCTTGCTGATAAGGATGAAGTAGGTTGAATTTGCGAGGAAATGTATCCACATTTACATTCAGGGATAGTGAAAAAAACTATTTAAGAACAAAAATACTCAATTCCCCCGATCAGGATTCGAACCCATATCTCACTATCATCGGCAATACAGCCTATAGCAAAAAAACACGCCTTAGTTAATTAAACCACCAAATGCACCTTTAAAGGAAATATGGCAGCATTTGCATGGAGGTAAAGTGGGAAAACATGGAGATAAAGAAACCTCCGTGAACACAACTGGTATTCAAACGGTTCCCTTCCCGTTACTGACAAACCAGACAAGATGAGCTAGGAATTTATTTGTACGCTCTGTTTCAAAAGCGTGTGGTACTTACAGATAGATATATTATCCTTTTAATTCAATAAAATGTTATTTGTAATTTAATTTGTACAATTTGTTTAATATGTTAAAATATATCTACACAATTAAATATTATAGTTTTCTTTATAAAACAAAAAATGTAAGTTTATGTTGCATATGATCACACACACCAAGTTATGTAACTGGGGATTTGGAAATAAAGATAAATATCCATAGCTTGGTTTTTCATGCTGCTAAACTTTAGTTTTTGTGCTGTAAGTAACATAAAGGCTAATAATGAATTCAATTTATAGGTAGTAATTAGGAAGTTATCTCAAATAAAACATCCATATTTTATTGAAAATTCAAAGCAACATTTTGGGGAAAAAACAACTCAAAGCACCGGCTGGGATTCGAAATGTGGGTGTTAAAATAAATAAATTCAGACACATTTCACTCGATTAAGTGTGCTATTCGTACAACCCTAATGTCGGGTTCTCTCACAGTTAAACAGTGAAAATAAGTGAGTGAACGATTCATGACAATAGAAACGTATGACTGGTTCGACTGCAGTTAAATTACTATCATACGAGTTCCCGTCAACTTTGCGCGGGTCACGTGCAAGCGAAACTATTACAATAGCAATCTAATAATAACGACGAGTATTGCTTGCAATGTAATGCCCCAACTTACGTTTGTTAAGCCTCGACAAAACTACGTGCTACATAGATCCATATCCTCTTAAGAAGTTTATTAGTTATGGTGAAGATGCATGGGAGGGCATGTTAAGAATCACAACACGATACGATAAAGCCACACGGCTGACTCACTGACATTAATGTTTACCCACTTCTAGATTAGCTAAAAAGTTGAAATTTGGCTAACTTATAGCTTCTAGCCTGTAACCCGTCATTGGCCCGTCATTGGCAGTTCAGTCCGTTACAAGAGTGAGAGCTTAGATCATTATGACACCATAGCGGGTCCCATATTGTTAATACTATTTAACATAAGACACGTTTTCCATGGGAATCATGTACCATCGGATTATAAAAGATGAACTATAGTGTGTTTTTGGTAATGTTCTTAGTAATTTTTTTTAAAATCAAGAACGATTCAATTTAGATTAAACGAGCGTATAACCCGAACGGGTAGTAAGACGCGGTGCTAAATATTATTATTATTATTATTAGATTAAACGTGATCAACTTTAGTTCTGGGATACATATTTAATTGCAATAAAAATGACGTGAACTATAGCAAGGTTAATATGAAAGAGAAAGTATGTGAGGATATCAATGAATATCTAGAAAATAATACACAAGTTTACTTGCATTTATTTGAATCTTATAGTTTATGTACAAGCGTTTATTTATATTTTGTTACATTGTACCTAAGTTAGGTAGTTTTTTTTTTTAATCTTAGCACCACGTTTACCACTCGTTCTGGTTATATGCTTATGTACTAATTACGCTAATTGGTTTTAAGGATGAGTAAGGCAACATTTAAAGGAAGTATACCCGCATTTGCGGGGAGGGAGAATGTAAAACTATTTTGTAAAAACCACTTTCAGTACACCTAGCTGAGATTCGAACCTCGATCTCCCCGTCATCAGCAGGCTAGTCTACTGCGAGAGTAAATACGGGTAAAAGAAGGTTGGAAATCACCGGATAGCGGTAACTGCCAATAATTAGGGTTTTATATAAGTCCCTTGTTATTTTGTCAACTTTCCCTTGAGAACTACTCACGTATACCCTGAAAGGTGCCCGCGTACCCCAGTTTAAGAACCGCTGCTCTATTAGACCACGAATTGAAATTTCGTGTAAGAAACGACAATATCTTAATAAGCTAATCAACTCTTTGACGTCGGTGACCTGGCGGTCTAGGGGTAAGGTGTTAGACTTTTATGCTGGCGGCCGAGGTTCAATCCTCGGCCCCGGCAAAGATTTATCTGATTACCAAACCCTTCCTTCACCTCTGACAAGACGTGTATTATCCAAAACTTGTGAATGTGAGGAATGCCAGGCCTCCACCGTGGTTCGGATTCCACGTTAAACTGTAGGTCCTCCATTTCATCACCCTACCATTACACATTAGCGTAAGTGTGTATAACCCGAACAGGTAGTAAGACGTGGTGCTAATAATAATAATAATAATAATAATAATAATAACTCTTTGACTGAAGGCCATAACATTCTTTGATGTTTTTTTTATAGATTTCATTCTCTGGATGTATATATTCAGAGAATAAAATCTATAATATGTGTCTAGATTGTGTATAGATTTCATTCTTTGGAAATATATATATAATATTTCGAACATTTTCTATTTTTTTTAAATACTATTGAATGAAAGTACTTTTAATTTTTTATAAAAAATAATTACACAATGTTGAGAATTTCACGGCATTGGTGTGCCACGGCACACCTTTTGAGAACCACTGATTTAAATGAACGTCTCCAATAAAACGACTATACGCGAGTTATACGGTTGTTACACCCCTGCGTGGTAGGCTCCCAGAAGTACGGATCCCGGAATGTTTTGATGAGTTCCATTAAAGGAGAATCTCCCTGTTGCCCATACTGAAATACGTCCCAAGATTGGTTTTTGTGATCTGACTTCTATTATATGTATTATAACGTCTTCAACTTCACTTCCCTTGTTTTCCCCCATCAAGATCTGGAAGCCGGGCGACTGCTCTAAGATTACAAAACAACATTCCGAATAAATCACCTCCATGTTTCATACGTTTACTTTGTAGGGTAGCCAGACTTGAATGAAGGTAGTAGACATAGTTTCAAATTATTCTTGGTTGCTATAATCAGCTGGGTTTAAGGTGGGGAGGGAAGGTGATTTAAGGGCAGTGTTTTTGCACTTTTTATAGCTTAACATAATTTTTGGCCTAAATAAATAAATAAAACTATCCAGTAGAAAAATAGATTTTTATTTTTTACATTCAGAAATATCAACAGTTCTTGAATATCTGTCATGAGCATTATTAGATGAGAAACTTTTTAAATTAAGAGGAAAAGTTGATATTAAATTTTAGAACACCCTTGACAAATAAATATTCAACAACTGTTAATATCACCATGTGAAAAAAATAAGTTATTTGATTCTACTGGAGCAATATTTGATTTAATTTGGACAAAGAAATATTTTGCTATAAAAACTGCAAACACATTGGTCTTTTTCTTGCGTCCCCCTCTACCCCACCTTAAATTCCAGGACAATCTTTATAGATATTCAAGAACTTTTGATATCATTATTTGAAGAAAATTAAACTTTATGTTTCTACTGTGGAGTTATTTGAATTTTTTTTATATAAAAACCGCTAAAATACTTCCTTTAACTCTCCTTCTCTTACACCACGCCAAAACGCGTTGACTCTACGTCTGTCGTTTAGTGTCTTCATCAACTGTTTTCTTTTGTCATCATTACGTTTTACTCCCGTTCGGGCTGAACGTATTTGTACTAATTACAGTAATGGGTTAAGAATGAGTGGTTAGTTTTGGAGGAAGTGTAACCACACTTATGTGACGGAGGAGTGTAAAACTACTTAGGAAATATAACCCTCAGATCACCCGACAGAAGATACAAACCCCGATCTCCCTATATTTGGGAGGCCAGTATCTTGGGATAGTGACGTCATAGAGCAGGGGTTTCTAGCTGTTGGCCCGCGATACCTTTATTTTGCGGATCATGAAGTTGTTTGGAAAAGTATTCTAATAAGATGCTTCCAGCCGAGAAACGGAATTCATGAGGAATTGATACCAGTTTTTTTTTATAGCATTGCGTTTTAATACCTGTTCAGGCTATATGCATAAGTACTAATTACGTCAATGAGCTAAGAATAAGGAAGGCTGAATTTAAAGTAAGTGCACCCGCACGCGTATTTTTGTGAAGGGAGGTTATACAATTATTAATAAAAACCACTCTCAATACACCCGACCAAGATTCAAACCCCAATCTCCTCGTCATTGGAAGGACAGTATAATGATAGAGTGACGCTTTAGACCATGTGTCCACCGAAGGAGTTTTTGCCCATGTCTAATGTATTCCTTACATCTGCTGTATTATTTTGACGTATCACAGAGAGAATATTTTAATCAGAAAATTCACATGTTTAAATCATCCACTATTAAATAACTGTTCTGGTTTTTTCATAACTTGAAAAATTCAGCCGATTATTACGTCACTAGACTCGTGGATTCAATTGTGGTACTCGGGAACCTCTAAGTTGGGAACCCTCTTTCTTAGAGCATTCGACCACAAAAGTGGATCTAAACAAAAATACAAACTTAAAAAGATTATTGTTTTATGTGCGCCACAACCTAGGTTCTAATGTGTGTATTGTTATTAATATTAGTATAGCGTCTTACTACCCGTTCGGGCTATACGCACTTACGCTAATGTGTAATGGTAGAGTGATTGTGAGATGAAATGGAGGACCTACAGTTTAACGTGGGATCCGAACCACGGTGGAGGCCTGGAATTCCCCACATTCACAAGACGTCTTGTCAGAGGTGAAGGAAGGGTTTGGTAATCAGATAAATCTGTGCCGGGACCGAGGATTGAGCCCCGGCCACCAGAACAGAAGTCTGACACCTTACCCCTAGACCGCCAGGTCACCCGAAAATATGTGTAAAGAGCGTCTTTGAATTTAATGAGAACTCTTTTTTTTCTCTTATTTAAAAAGTTTCTCATCTATTGTCGCTATTCTCATTAGTCATTACAAATATTCAACAACCACGCGAAGAAAATTAAAGCATGTTCCTACTGGAGAAATATTTTATTTATTCTGACAAAAAAAAAAAAATTGGTTTGATATAAGAACTGCGACAACATTGATCTTTTATCAGGTCCCCATACACCCCCACCCTAAGAACCCTAAAAGCCGTTAAGGACCATAAATAGCTAAGGACTATGTAAACTAGATTTGGGAGATGAACCATAAAAAAAAACTGGTTGTTTGACCTTAATGTGGTGTCTGTCAACAAGACATCCGAGATGGTAGACTCGGTGACTACCACGACCACATTTGTGGGAGACTAAAGGTAATTTGTCTCACTTCACAGACATTTCCTTATTGTCACATTATACCCGGAGAAGGGATAAACAGGGAGAGAGGGAGGGGGAAAGCCGGACGAGGCAGGTTTTTTTTTTTATAAAGCTATTAGGCTTAATATAATTTACAATGGTTGATACGAGCAAGTAAAAAAAATACACACTTGCCAAGTTTAAATTGAAGGACGATGAAAAATCAGTCGACCTCAGAGCATGCGACAGCCTTTATTAAAAGTCAATTTTAATTAGCTTCACCAGTGGTCACGAGGTCTAAGGCGTTTAGCATATAAATAATCTGTATTGCCGTTTATGGGGGAGGTTGAGGTTCATCTCTTGACCCCGTACATCGGGAGGGATTTTCCACGTGTGATTGAACATTGTAGTGTTCACATACCCTCATTACTCCAATTCGGTTATCTATACTATAAACAGTACTACTCATTCCTTAAGTTTATAATAAACCGTTAATATCCTTGGTGTTAAACGTACTAATAAAAAATCCGCATAAAACGCTGTACTTTTGTTTTCGCCCCCTCTACCCATGCTAATACTAGAACTAAAACTACCCCTACCATCTATATCCTATTAAATCATTAATAACATTGAATTTAAATGTACTAATCTGGTTTGTATGGTGAAAGTCTTTTTAGCTCTTAGCGAATTAATAATAATAATAATAATAATAATATTTAGCACCGCGTCTTACTACCCGTTCGGGTTATACGCTTTAAATACTAATTATGCTAATGGATTAGGAATTTGGAAGGTTGAATTAGAGGAAGTGAACCCGCATTTGCGTGGAGGTAGAGTGGAAAATCAGTTAGGAAAAACCACCCTCAGTTCACCCGACCGAGATTCGAACCTCGATCTCCCCGTCCTCGGCAGTCTAGCTCAACACGACAAGCGCGTTAGCCAACTACGCCACCGAGGCGGGTCTTAGCTAATTAATATTAATGCATACTACATCGGTGGTCACACGGACAGAACGTCAGGCTCATCTAGTCTGGTTGCTGGAGACAGGGATGTTGGGTTTCGAATAGCAGATGGGTGAAGTAAGAGGATTTTTCCTAAATTGTTTCCTATTCTACCTCTACGAGAATGTGGGTACATTGCCTTGAAACTCTACCTTCATCATCACCACCAACCAATTAGTTTAATGAATATGTAACTTAATATAAGGGAAAGGGACAAGAGACTTTCAATCGTTTTATAACATCTGATTCGGTAAAATTGAACACATTCAAATGATTGAAGGGTAATAAAGAGATGGTTAGAATATTAACGACAAGAAAATCTCCTGATGGCATAAAAAATGTGGCAAATCCTTGTAAGAAATAACTGATTGTAACTGGAAGGTAAGTTATGGTGGAAAATAAAACACCCTTCTAAGGTCCAATTTACATAGGACAGGCCTTCCTTAAATGACAGCTAGAAAGGTTACTAGATCTAATTTCATGTATTCATACGTACCGCTATGTGATCTGCTCCCTGTCCAGTTTTCATCTCCCAGAATGTTCTTCTTTCCTTCAAGTCATCCAATATTCGAAGCCTCCTCCTTCCTATGCTCCTCTTTTTCTCAACCTTTCCTTCTATGACGTCGTGCAGAAGACAGTTCCTCCTAAGGATGTATCCAATACAGCTGTCACTTTTGATTGGTCCTTTTCATAATACTAAAAAAAAAAGGGGGGAAAATATTATCAATATTGAACGACAAAAAAATGTGTTTTGTTTTTTCTAAAAGTATCTTTCTATGAAAATTATACTCTTAAATAGTGATGGCAGTGACATATTGTGATAGTCTAGTAAAGGTGGTATTCCCTTTGAGTAAAATGATTGATTGGAACTGGGAAATCAGTTATGTTGGGAAAGTAAAACACGGTGGTTGCACGCCGAATAAATCCCCAGACATGAAACGAGCAGCGTGGACTTTAGACACTACCACCCCTACTCCATTAAATGGACCCGACCGGGCCCCAAACCTTGACTTGCATGGCAGTTATAATTGCCCGACCAAGTTCTACAGACACAGAGAGGGCTAATATAAAGACTAACTTCAGCCAATGAGAGGAAACCACAACCACAGGGCTCCAGTTTCTTCAACGATCTTATTTCCTCCGTCTTCACGATTTTCCAAGACCTTAAAATCCCTCCCTCCATGAAAAGAACCCCTTCCCGCACCCCTCACCACATCCTCGCCGATACCCCTGACTAACCTCAAACTTTCGACTATAATTACAGGATATCTTTTAGACGAGTTTCGTTAAAAAGCACCTTTAATCTCCTCATTAACATACTTAAGTTTCACACACAAAAAAAAAAGAAGAAAGGAGATTTCTTTCCCTCAAGAAGCCAACAAAAATGTTCACCTATAATACGTAAACCTAAGCTAAATAGCAAGTTTTCGACAGTGTTTTGTATGCCATGGGTGAATGTATTAATAGTTCAAAGAAAAAAATTTCGATATTTTTTTTAAATTTAAATTTAAAGTTAAGATGGTAAGTAAATATATTACTCCTAAGCGAGTCATTGATTATACAGTAAAGAGGATCATCATATTATGCAGATCACGAAACCTTTCCTTAGATTACATAAGCATTTCATGTCGATTTAGTGCATTTGGGAAAAAAAAAGAATTGCAAACAATATTGATAAAATGTTACTATATTATTAGTGTTATTTCATAGATATTGATAATATCAATAAAACGTGATAGTTGCAGATCACATGACTTGACGTATGAATGTGTGAAAGTAGATTAAGTACCAGTCAGATAAGGCCCTGTTGGTGAAAATCGGATTGTAGTTGTAGGTGCTATTTGTGGTACAATAAATAGTGTCAAATTATAGCGAATGAAAGTTGTTACTCTAAATATTAAGAGTCTTTACTTCAGTTAAAAATTCCCAACAAACTTGTCATGTATAGGTATAATGATTGTATAATAACATGCATAGGTGAATGTATACGATAGTAAAAACTACTATATTTAAGCTACATTTGAAATAATATCCATGTTTGTTGGGATTAATCAATTGGCATTTAGGTTAAAACTTTTATTTTATTATTTTGTATTTATCTGTGTTGTCCTTTAGTTTTGTTTAAGCAGAAAAAAAAAGGTCTAGAAACGTATAAATATGGGTGAAATAATTTTAAGAGTAGAGCGTTTAAGCTCGTAAAACAACTAATTACTCTTTATATACGATGTATAAAAAATAATAATGTATTGAAAAAATTGGTACATTAAAAATATTCATGATGGTCAATATTAAAAAAATAAATCCGCCAACCTTTTACAACTTACATTTGGGTGTAGTCACCTTTAAAAAATAAGATTTAACCTTTCAGGTCAAGTTAATTTATTATTTCACTGCAGGGTAAATAATGTCCAGCTCAAGAATGTTATAGAAAATTGTAGTACAAACATTTTATCGCATTTTATATTGGCAGTAAAAATAGCTAATTTTCCCTATTCAATCAAACAAATGATAAATGTGAATATTTATAAACGTTTTGAAAATATAGTAGACTTACTCTATTATACATTGCAAATATTATAGGCCTAGTAATTTTCCCTAAGCATAGATTTTAGAAAATATTGATGTATGCTTTAAATTAGAAAAAAAAAGAGCTCCATCCATACCAATAAAAAAAAAGTGACTGAATTGCATTAAATATGTATTTGGCTTACTAAAGCATTTGATGCTTGATTATTTTCCTCTTGCTCTAAAAACATGGATTCTAGCTTACTTTAAAAGCATAATAGTTAAAATAATTTAAGCATTATTTTATTTAAGATAAACATTATTATTACTTGTATGTTCCTTTTGGGAATTTTGTATAAAGTCATATTTGGTTAAATAAAAAGTCGTTTAAGAAACAAGAAATATATTTATATAACATGAAACCTATGTATTATTATTATTAAAAAAAATATTTAGCACCGCGTCTTACTACCCGTTCGGGTTATACGCTTTAAGTACTAATTACTCTAATGGATTAGGAATTGGGAAGGTTGAATTAGAGGAAGTGAACCCGCATTTTCGTGGAGGGAGAGTGACAAACCATTTAGGAAAAACCACCCCCAGTTCACCCGACCGAGATTCGAACCTCGATCTCCTCGTCCTCGGCAGTCGAGCTCAACACGACAAGCGCGTTAGCCAACTACGCCACTGGGGCGGGTTATTTTTATTATTAATAAGAATGAGAAGATGCACGGTAAAAAAAAGTATTGATATTGTTAAACAAACGAGATTTTTTCAGTGGGTCCTGCTCTCCTTAAAATCCATGTTTTATTCGTAAATTCAAAAATCCCATTTAAATACTGGGGTCGAACCTTATATCCTTGGCTTAGCGCGTTTAAATGTGATTTTTAAATTTACCAATATGATACTTGCTGTGGCTACATCTGTAACCTAAAGATAATTTTGTTCTCCCAAACTTTGTTATTCGTGTGCAATCCAATTAAATAGTACAAGCGTTAGTTTTTCTTATCTTAGCTTAAAGTTACGGTCCAATATTAATACAAATAATCTAACCCGAGAGCTACAAATAGCACCAGATCTACTTCCGTGTTTTCATGCGTCGAATCAAGTGAGTTTGATCTTTATTAATGACATCAGTACCTATAAAATAATTACAGTAATAGATTAAAATGTTATTATTGTGGATAGTAGAAAAACGTGTTTGTTTTTTTCTAAAAGTTTTCAAATCCTACTATACTTTTTCCTACCTAACAATGCTGAGTCTAGTCACCGAAACATTTTTTATTTTTCAAGTTAAAGGGAAGCTCTCTTTCTTTACTAATAACATATTTTGTCGACTTAATTAAACTACAACGTCATCAAAAGAGCTAAAGTTAAACCAACTTGATTGAAGTGTATAAAAACGTCTGAAAGCATTGTTCCCTGGTTTCAATACGGACAGTATCCCAAACTGACACGCTATCAAACTCATCTTTCTTCCCTGCCTACCTCCTACTTTCTGCTACTGTCCTGATCCTCAGCACCGCTTGCTTGGAAAACCATTCCAAACCACAAAATAATCATCATCTTGGTCGGAGTTTTCTCTTTAATAAGCGAGAGCAATACCGCTCTCGACGTGTTAATCATAAGTTTTATTGAGTTCTGCCGGTTGTAAAGACCGCTCTCACGATGAACCTTCACACACCTGCACACACACACACACACACATATATATATATATATATATATATGGAAAACACTCACATACCGTCAGACGAAATAAGAAGAACAACTTGGCTTGTTCTTTGATTCGTTTTGTTTGGGGATTAATGAGTTCACTTCTCGACACGTTTTATTTGAATAGTTTCCGCAACCTAAGCTAATAACTATGCTTGGGTACGTGTTTGCTTGGCGTATTACTACCCGTCTAGGTTATACACACATTTACACAAATGTGATATGGGATGAAGAGAAGAGAATTTAGAGGATACGGATATGGCGGTATAAAGGGTAGGGTGTGATTGTAGGGGACGCCTCCGGACGTGAGGAAAAGACAGTGTTTTTGCAGTTTTTATTGCGAAACATTTTAGCAAATATAACTAAAGTATTTCCTTAGTAGAAACGTAAGAGTTTAATTTTCTTTACATGGTGGTATCAACAGTTGTTGAATATCTGTCATGAGCATAGCGGCATCAGATGAAAAGCTTTTTTAAATGAAGATAACATTTTAAAATTAAATTCCAGTCCATACATGAAACTAGCGAGTTACATCTTAGCTTAATGAACATAAACACTTTAAGATATATCACTTTTTGACGCTAATGTAAGAATTATTGTAAATGGAGGAGGAGGAATGAGTAGTTCATCCTGAGAGATATATTGTTTACCTGCTGATAAGTGATAACATTCACCTCTTCCATTGACGAGTATAAATACTCACTCTACTGATTGCACCAGAGCACAGTTGGCTTGCATTTAAAAAAAAATCTTGTTTTCTATTCTAGATAGACATAAGCTTCCATGGATATATTTAATCTATACCCCGGCAGGAAGACTCCTACAACCATTTTCGGGGACAAACCAAATAGCCTGAGTTTTTGATGATTTAAAAAAAGAAGTACATATTAAAAAAAACTTCATGATAAATATATATATATATATATATATATATATATATTTAGTACCGCATCTTAATACTCGTTAGAGTTAAACTAATTTATATATATTACTAACTACGCTAATGTTTTAGAGAGGAGAAAGGTTGAATTTAGAGGAAGTGTACCCACATTGACGTAGAGTGAGAGTTGAAATCAATTTAGTAAAAAAACCTCAGTACACCTAACCTGGATTGTAACCCCTATCTCCCCGTCATCGGCAGTCAGTCTATTGCGAGTGTGACACCTTAAGCCATTCGACCACCGAATTATTTAAGAATGTTTGTGTTTTATTTTAATGTTTTATCTTTAAAGCTCGTCGACTAAAATCGTTACCCCATAAACATTGTTGGCTAGCCTAAATCCTTTCTTGACTTGCCGTGACGTCACAGGTAAGCAACGGGAGCGGGCACGTCATAGTGTTGTTGTCAGGGCTTAAGGTGCGGTAGAAGGGAGTGCAAGTATTTTTCAGTTTTTATAACATATAAATTTGTTGGCAAAAATTAATCAAATATTTCTCCAGTAGCAACATAGAGTTTAGTTTTCTGCACATGCTAATATAAATCAGTTCTTGATTATCTGTCAAGGGTGTTCTGGAAAGTTGTCAAAACTTCTTCTCTTTATTTAAAATGTTTTGACAACATTCCAGGACACCCTTGACAGATATTCAAGATCTGTTGGTATTAGCACGTGCAGAAAACTAAACTCTATGTTGCTACTGGAGAAATATTTGATTTATTTTGGCCAAAAAAAATTAATGCTATAAAAACTGTAAAATTACTCGTGCGCCCTTCTGCCGCACCTTAAAAGAGTTAGTCGAATACAAGGAACGTCTGATCGGCTGTATCGGCTCATATTACATTTCATAAACCAGTCTTAGCTAAGACTCCCTCCCCTTTCACCCCTCTCTCGGCCCGCGGTCAAACCACAGGAGCTACGGGTAAAACTTTCCACAAAACAGCAATCAACCGAATTAGGAGAATATTACAGTGCGCGGGCGATGAGCCGATCACAATGTAAATGAAGTGAAAGACAGAGAGCGTTAATACAATCATCGAGAGAGATAGCTAGAGAGATTTACGGGTTCCCTGACTCGATACCTCAAGGGCATCGAGTGCGGCGATTTTGTTAACTACTTTTTAACGGTTCCCGTTCATGATCGGTGTGTACTTATCTGAGAATATTAAGACGGGGTGGAAGGGAACGATGATTAGTGTGGTACTTCATGAAAAAATAATGTATTTATATAAATTATAATTTACTGTGTCTAGTATCAGTGTCTTCTGAATTTGTTTACATAACAACAGTTAACATCAAGATGTATAAACATTGTGCTATTGTTGGGCGCCAATCCTAGGATCTAGAAGAAAAATAATAATAATAATAATAAACATTTACCTTGACTAATTCAGACAGTGGCACGACGACTCTCAATACTCGAGACCACTGGGTAATACTTAAAATAAAACATGATCAATTGAAATGAAAAGGGATTGTTGAAATATAATGTAATTTAGACTACAATAAAAATAAATGTATAAAATAACAATTATTGGAACTTTTGTGGGTTTATTATTGTTTCCTTTTTTACCACATCCCAATCCTACCTATGGAATTACGGATAGTTATAATTCTAATTTTACAAAATAAAATAGTATTGTTGAGACAAAAATGAAGAGAAAAAAATCAATACAATTATTATTTAGACATAAAATAAATGTTAATTAATTCTCTGAATTAGATAGTCTTTCTGAAAGTTCTTACATGAATTCTGATATTTGATAAAAGAAAATACGAGTGTAAAGTTGAAAAGTTGACTTGACCTCACTCATGAATTAGTCCATGCTGAAACAACACCAACTTCAGAAAATTGTTTCACTTTATTAATGTTAACTCGTCCACAATTCTTAAAAAAAATAAACAGTAAAGCTCTTGCACATCTACTTAGCTTTCCATTTGCTACTCGTATTTAACTTTACAATCGTTAATTTACTTTGAAAATAAATTAAATTAAGAGCTCCACAAATTTGGCTCCATGTTAGACCAACACCGAGGAAAAAGAACAAGTCTCCTACAGAAAGTCTTCCAAAATCAAATTTAATAATGTTCTATTCTCTACTTACAAGTCCAAAGATGAAACTAATATATTAAAACAAAATTTAAAATGTTGGCTAAGGACTCGAGATAAAAATAAAATATAATGCAAATTTAATATAAATATTGAAATATATCCCTATGAATGTGAACAATGTTTTCTTAAAGAATTAAATGTTTATTTACATCTTGCCTTGTTTCCTCTTTTACAATCACGAGACCCGCCACTCACTTGTTTGACAGATCTGCGCATGCGTTGAAATCAATCATGGCCGATGTTGAAAATAAATAAAACAAGAGTCAAACAAACTTCTTAGAAGGATAATTAATATGTTTAATAAAAGGTAAGTGTTCATCCTTAAGTCAAAATTCTTTATTTAAATTATTTAAAAATATGTTATACGTTGTTCCTTCAGTCCTTTTATTTTATTAAAGGGATGTATATAGTATTATTTGTCAGGCCAGCATTAGAGCGGCCGAATTTTGAAGTGCTTAATTTCACACAAAATTAAATTGGAAACTATTCACAAAAAGTAGAGAATATAGGGAAATACATGGTAGGGTGGCATATAAAGTTACATTAGGGCAATTATTTTGTTGTTGTCTAAATAACAAAAATAGTTTTGAGCCAAAATAAGAAATATATTTGTAAATTTGATAAATAGCACGTGGTTACAGAAATAGAACCCGGAACCCTCGGCTTTCTCGATCATTCACCGCTTCTTACTATCAATTTTAGATGTACTGAAATCTACTAATTACGTTAGTGTGTTAGGGATGAGTAATGATGACTATAGAGGAAGTGTACCCGCATTCACATGGTGGGAGATTTGAGGAAAAACCCATTCGGTACACCAGACCAGAATGCTAACCGTGACATGGGTGTGATTCCTTGGAACACCCTTTTATTTTCTCACACTGCGGCTAATGTAGCCGCTTTGGGCGAGAAAGGCACGCGGCTCAGTTGCTAGTGTGATACTCGGCAACATCCTAGGTTTCATTCACACTGCGGCTTTTGTATCCGGGCGGGCGGGGAAAAATATATGAAATATTATTTTGTGGTTCCTTTTTTAAGAAATAACTTGGATTTTTTTTTAAAAGAATAAACCTAATAATAGGAAATAGAATAATTGTGATTATATGTATGTATATATCATTAGATAATTATAAAAAAATGTTGTGTTCTTTTGTTGACTTTCGGCAGTAGTAGAAATTTTCACTTAGATCCTTGTTTACAAAACCTCTGGATTAATTAGTGAACTTTACACCCTAACCAAACGATAATTAACAAAATAATCAACTTTCAATTTTAAAAAGATTATAAAGATTGAATTAAATGACAAAGTAATATATCCAACTCAATTTCCATGCTGAAAAATAAATATGTAACCCTACAATAAACTGTACAAATATTATGATATTAGTAAGCCTGTTCAAATCCACAGTTTTCAGTTTTGAATCGAATCCGAATCGATTCTCATGACTAAAATAAATTTTGAGTCGAGTCTGAATCGAATCTCATGCTAAAGTTTATATTATCGATTCGAGTCCTAGACGAATCTCATTCTTTAAAAAAAAAGGGATTTTTTTTTTTTGCTAAGAATAGATTCAGATCCGAATCGAACCATTTATTTTAGGTTTAATATGTTAATGTTTCAGTTCGAATCAGTATTGAATGTTTACTATATTATGTTACTGAATCCAATCCATTAATAAAATATTTCAAAAAATATTAATAAACCTTTCAGACATAAAAATAAAATAAAAACATTTTAAATAAATAAATCTTAAGTGGTGAAAAATCCAATAAAGCTCACACCACTATTTTAATCATGGTGTAAAGGTCGGTTCATATCTAATAAAAGGTAGACCTAGCTATTCTTTTAAAAATACAATATATTTCGTGTTTCACACAACTGTCTCACACGTGATTCCTTTACAACATGAAACTCAAGTTAATTGATCTATTCATTCTACCACGTTAGTAGTTTCCGGTTTGTTAATATTAATTCGTTAAGTAATAATTAATTATAGATTCGAATTTTGGGCTAAACCCATCGAATCCGGATCTAAGATATGTTATGATTCGATATTTAGAATCTTATCCGAATCTTCCAATACTAAGATTCATAATTTCGAATCGAATTCAGTAAAATTCGGATTCAAAATTTTGAAGGTTCAAACAGCTTAGAAATTAATCAATAATGTAAAGCAATACAACTATCTTTAATGCATCTAGCTAGATGAAATAGTAAATCTAGAAAGTAAATAAATGAATTAGTATACTTGTTCCTTAAATAAGAAAACTTTCACTGAAGTGACATCTCATAATCACTTAATGCCTCATTTTACACCTATAAGAATATTAATTAAGCTGTTTTGTATAATACATTATATATTCAAAAGAAATTTTTTTAAGGCATAGTCTTGTTAACAAAAAATATGCATGAAACAGGATTTTAAAACATTAAAGTCCTAACTTATTCAATTACAAAGTTTTTATGCTTGAAATGTTTTGGGATTTAAATAAACAACCAAATAGCTTATAAATCGAATAGATAAGAGAATTTAAATTTAAATATAAATTAACAATCAATACTGTTTTAAAACAATAGCAAATATTTGCATTCATTAAAATATTAAATTTAATACTAGTTTAAATCATAATTGTATTTGAAATCAATGCTTTAGCCAAGACGTCGTTTTCGTAAATAATTTCGATCGGTGATCGATAACGTGACAAAGATCAATATTAGTGTAAATTTTGATCCTAAAATCAATTTCACCTCGATCAATGACCGATACGGACATCTTGCGTTTCTGAAAGTATTTTGTGTACAAATCAGCTGCATAATTTAAAAATTTTTATATACTCTTATCGATGAAGTTTTAACAATGTTAGTGAACAATTTATCTCTCTTTTGCAGTTCTTAGCGTATCATTTAACGTGTTTGATCAACGTAATACACATTTGCCTAATTATACTGGCATCATAATTACATACTCATGAATAGAAAATCTTATATATTGAAAAATAATTTCGAAAAACATTTTTTTATCACCACTTCCTACTACTCGTTCAGATTATACGATCATGTACCATGCACTAACTACGCGAATTATTTTAGGGATTGGGAAGGTTATATTTATAGGAAATGTGCCCGAATTTGCGTGAAGGGAAAGTGGAAAACCATTTTTTTAAACCTCATTACTCCCGACCAAGATTCGAACCTCGATTTCTCCACTATCGGCAGTCAAGTGTACTGCGAGAGTAGCGCGTTAGACCTTGCGGACACCGAAGCGGCTGAAAATATATTAAATATGTGTGTCAGTAACGTTACACACCCTTTTTTATTTTCTTAACCATACAAAGCGTAGATAAAGCCTTTACAGTCTGAAAAAAACAAATCTCTAACCCTTATATTTACTTGGTTAAGTAGTGTTCAACCAAATGTTTAGGAGTCCCTGATTCGATTCCGGTTGTTATTATGAAGATATTTACTATTAGTTTTTAATACTTGACAATTCAAGGCTTAAGAACTTTTTCCTTTTATGGTTTATTTAACAAGCATAGTGGTGACTTGGTGGTCTACGGGTAAGGTGACTGACTTCTGTGCCGGGGGTGTGGGGTTCAATCCTCGGTCCCGTGCACAGATTTATCTGATTGCCAAACCCTTCCTCCACCTCTGACAAGACGTGTATTAATCACAACTTGTGAATGTGTGGAATGCCAGAGGTGCTAATAATAATAATAATAATAATAATAAGCATAGCACAGAAATAGTAGCCATATGACACCTTATCTCTGTGGGTAGTGTGTATGTCTATTGATCTAAGGGTCTCAGGTTCAAACCCGGTATGGCTGAGTTATTATTATTATTATTATTATTAGCACCGCGTCTTACTACCCGTTCGGGTTATACGCACTTACGCTAATTTGTAGTGGTAGGGTGATTGTGAGATGAAATGAAGGACCTACAGTTTAACGTGGAATCCGAACCACGGTGGAGGCCTGGCATTCCCCACATTCACAAGATGTCTTGTCAGAGGTGAAGTAAGGGTTTGGTAATCAGATAAATCTATGCCGGGACCGAGGATTGAACTCCGGCCGCCAGCACAGAAGTCTGACACCTTACCCCTAGACCGCCAGGTCACCAAACGGTATGGCTGAAAGATGTATCATTGATGAAATGTGGGTTTACCATTTCACACCGATAAAGTAATGGCCAGGGATTGAATAGTGTTCCTGTTCTTGTCTTAAGTTAGATTATAAGGTATATGAAGCTATTACAGAGCTACAGTAGCTCCATGGCTTCTTTGGTGCTGACTGACAGCTCACAGCTGTCACTTCTGATAGTCAACATTTAGGTATATACCTACATTTTGACTTTCAGAAGTGACAGCTGATAAACACAAGTTTTTGTAGATCATTATGGTTCGGCGTAGGGATACATTATTTGGTCTGGTAACTTTTCAAAGCTGTCAGTCAGCACCAAAGAAGTCATGGGTCTACTGTAGCAAGCCTAGTAGTGGAAAATATACCACGAATAAATAACTAACCCTGGCCACAAGCTGGAAACAGTAGTGGATTTGAAAGCACATACATAGTAACCGAGAGTCAACGAGTCTTGTCTATGGGGAAGTATATTATATTTTAATAGAGAAGTTGTGATGAGAAGTGTTGATGTAAGATCGCGATGTTTTGTTGCATCACGAAATTTCTCAGCTGTGTCTGATTGGGCTCATCAAGGCATAAAGCCATGGATTTAAGACTATTCTGTACATTTGCTCGAGGTGACAAGATAGTTAGCGAACGCAGTGACTGAGCAGGATTCAAGGTAAATATCAACGCGCGGTCTTTAATGACAATATACCTTACGAGTCTGACCATTTGTTTTGTCCAAAGTAGACACGTGATTACGCCTAGTTTGGGACTGAGGACTGTGACGGCGTAGCTAACAAATCACTGATGTTTTTTGTTCGCTTCCGCGTCTGATTATCCACTTTGCATTGCAATTTTTTTTAGTAGGAATGTAGAAGGAAGAATTTAGATTATATCTACCCACATGCGCGTGTAGGGAGTGTGAGAAACCATTTAGGATTGAAACACCCTCAATACTTCTCTCCAACCGGAAAAGCAGACTACAGTACAATTTTAATAGAAAGGGCCTAAGTTGACAGCTATACAAGTTACTAGATCTACTTTCACGTGTTCATAAGTCAATTCATGTAGTATAAAACTGCAATTTTCAATATAAATTAACAATTCCTTTTAAATACAACTAGTAATAGAGTAACATGATATCAATTTTGAGTGCAAAAAAACTGTTTGTATTTTCTTAAAGCTCTTACTATGAAGGATTGACTATATATGAGCTTGATCAGCCTTGTGACCATTGAG
>CABEEJ010001318.1:1334-18574 GCA_901482245.1 Timema douglasi | reverse complement strand
TATTATTCTCTTAGTTGACCGCCGTGTTAAAATTATAAAATACTATCTATTTTTTAAGAGTGAAATTTCTAGTTTTAACATTCTGTGGATGTATTTTTAACAAAACAATACAAATTATAGGCACAATTAGTTAAGCTTTGGTTCAAAGTTTAATAGAAGAAATATATACTATGGGGTAATTTTCTTAGATAAAATCTGCTCTATCATCAAATTTCAATGGGTTCAAAATCATAACTTTATATGATCATGCAGTAGAGATTAAAGTCTTACTTTGCCATTCGGGCTATACGCTAACCCCTTCTCCAAGCTTTGACTGTTATTGATTTTTATCGACTGTCATCTTACACAAATTTTAATCTCAAAAAGCTCTCAATATCTTCTTTTTAAAGTACCTCAACAGTTGTCTGTATAATTTCGTATTTAAACAGCCCAAAAAGTTATCATTAACTTATGTGCGAGCATCTTGAAATGCCATCAAAACCTACTTTGGAAGAAACTCAAAAGTTATCATTAACTTCTTTTGGCAGCACCTCAAAATTCAAGAGATCCTAAAAACTCTTTGACACCGGTAACACACCTCTCTCTTAGCCCATTCCAGACTTCTTAGTATTTTTAAAATATTAAATTGCCGGCAATCTTGAATCGCTCCCATGACCTGTAAGCGTCAGTGGAGTAAAAATGCAATTAGTTAAAAATTTCAACAAGGAAATGAATAAATGCCATATTAATTGTAGAGTATATGAACTATATTTTAACCAGGAGTGGGCGTCACATAAAAAGACGAGATAATTATAAAGGAAACTGAGTAATTGTGAGTGATATGTGGCCAAAAAGGCGGTATTTTTTAACACTTTCAAGCTGACGAGCTATAGGCCTACTGAGCCAATGTGAAAACCTGAAATATCTTGTTTTATATTTTGAAAGACATTTAAGGTAGAACAGAAGGTATTTGTAGAGTCAATGCATAAATTAATTTCAACAGATGTAATATTATAATGATTATATAAAAAATGAAATATGACTATTATTATTTTATAGTAACATTTGTATCACATTGCGTTGCGATATATATTTATTTGCATCAAACGGTCAATGATGAATTATATATTTTAGATAAGGTAAGTTAAAACAATATATTAGATACATTTTAAAAAAAAAAGAAAATACATCTTACAAAAAAACCATTTATGGACATTATTACAAGTAAAATATGAAGTAAAATTTTTAAAACTGTACATACAATTATTTTATTGTACAGTTTTAAATCGTTTACTCACATTTTAACTTTCATACAGTCCATAGTTTTTTTAATTTTTTTGTAAGGTCTATTTTTAATTTTTTTAATACAATTTCTCTACTTTATATATTATTATATTAACTTACCATCTTAAAAACATACTATTCATTATTGACTGTTGTTCTAAGATCAGTCTATATAGCAATGTAATAAGGTATAGCTATAAAATAAATATATTGGTTTTATTTACTATCAAATTTTTATAATTTACATTCTACGTTCAATAGTTCAACCTTTTTTTTAATAAACATCATTAGCATTATCTACCTTAAAGTCGTTTCCAACCAAATTAGGCCTGATTTCTCGTACGTTCATTCAGTTGGAACAAGAAACGGACACCAGGTAAATGAACATCCTTAAGTTGATGTACGTAGACTACATCCTGCCTCTATCTAATTTTTGTCTAAAGAATACCAACCCAAAATAAGAAATTTATGTTTATAGTTTGGATAAAAAATATAATTTTTCTCTAGGAACTACACCGTATGACATATTTTTAACAGTATAATTTCTAATTATTTATGTTTAACCTATTTATAGATGGCCTCCATATATATATTTTACATTTTTTACTTACTCATATAAAGAGAAAGTATTGTGATAGTAAAACTTTTGATCTCATGTTTATGATGAATCTTTACGTTTTATGTTCCTCCACCTTAAAAAAATATGGATTTTACATTACCTAGCCCGGTTGGGTGGTGGGATAAAGTGCACAAATAAAATGTATTCTGATATTTCTGTACGTCTTAAAACAATATATTATGTAAATCGAAAAATTACACCTGGACACGGGAATCAAACCCGAGATATTTGGCTTAGGACACCAATGCTCCAACCACTGAGCTATCCAGGAATCGTCCCGTGTCCAGGATCACTCTTCACTAATATTTTAAGGCATAATCTATGATGGACGTGTGGAAATCGTCAATTTACAGAATATGATATCTAGATGCGGCAATAACGGTAATCAACAAACAAAATAGCTTTTCTATTTAATCCAGCACTAAAACATTATGTAAGCCCCTTTTCTCATCCATAATAGACCCTAGCATCACATGTGAATCACCTCGCTAAGACGCCAAACTTCAAACTGACTGAATTATTAATAGCTGAAGGGTTGATATTCCAATTTCCCATGCTCTATCCACACTCATTTGGATGCATTTCTACTAAGATGTCCTCCTCATTCTTACTACTTTAGATCAAGTCATAAATACTCTCTTGTGTTAAACTTACCAGTAAAATAACAGCTATAGGTCGTATGCTGTAGTGTGTAAACTCATAAGAAGGTCTTAATAAAGGACCTAAATCAGCAGGACTATACTGATTATTGACTTTCCCTCAGTAAGTCGGGATTTCTTTTATTTTATATATTCACCAATATAATCCTGTTGTTATCTTAGAGAAAATGATTTAAATCTTCAAGAACCAAAACACACTAGTACCAAGCGCGTACTAAAAAGTACCCTTTAAAATAAGCTACCAGTAATAATTTTGTGCTTATTTGTGTAATACTCTTTTTTGAATTTTCCTGCAGTGATTTTATATTTTTGGTAGCAATAACCCAACCCCTAAGAATGTTTGCCCAGTTTTAGGCAGGTACTCTAACCTTTGAAAGAATGAATACATCCAAAAGCCTCTTTGGTGGCCGTATAATCTAGGCTGCAAAGGTGTCGCTCTCAAAATAGACTAAACTGCCGAAGACGGAGATAGCTGGGCTCAAATATCGGCAGATGTACTGGTGGGTATTTTTCCAAAACTTTCTAAACTCTCTCTCTCTCTCCACGAAAATGCGGGTACAATTCTTCAACATTCAACCATTATAATCCATAATTAAATGGAAAGAGATTTTTTTTATTTAAAATAATGATTTAAGCTCAATTTTCTGACGAATTTCTTGGTAAAGAAATACTTACACCAGTGAGCACACAGACTAAACGTCAATATCGTCCAGTCTGGTCCGCCGTTAACGGGGAGGTTAGATTCCGAATCCCAACCGGGTACTAAGGATGGATCTTCTTAAATTGGGTCTCGTTCTCCCCTCCCGTAAATGCGGGCACATCACCTCCTAATTCTCCCTCTTCTTTATTTCTACCCCTTTGATATAGTAAAATGCAGGGGTATCTCTGATGGGCAATAAGACGTGGAGCAAATAAAAACAAAATAATAATTGTATATAACTAAACACATAGAACGACCAATTAAATATATGTTTTATTGCCATCGAAAAATGTTGTTCAAAAGTCCAAGGTTATATTAAGACAGTAATAATATTTAAAAAAATCACGAAAAGGATTTGTGTGGTTCTTACACCGATATTTTTGCTAAGTTATTCGTGTCATTTGATGTTCGTGCTAAGCTAATGAATGATGCTTACAGGAGTACAGTCCGTGTCATAAAACAAATGACCAAGTGGTGGATTTTGATAATTTATGTCAAGTTTTAAAATATTACAAATTTTGTCTATATCTATAATTAGATTCATAACATAAATAGTTAGTTTTACATTGCATTTTGGAAAATAATTCATCAGTGGTAATTTTTAAAATGAAATCATTATTCTATCGATTTTTTTTTACCGTGTCTTACTACCACGTCAGGTTATACGCATATGTACTAATTATGCTTCTGAGCTAGGGATAGTAATGATTGAATTTAGAGGAAGAGTACCCACATTTGCTCGGAGGGAAAGTGGAAAACCATTTTGGAAAAAACCTTAGTACACCAAAAAAGGTAAATTTTAATTGATGGGTGATAAATTAATATGTGAGTGTGTGTTGGTAGACAAATTGAAGATCTCTAATTTCAAACCATAGAGATTTAGTCTACTGTACATTATATATATATGTATATATATACACACACACAATAAAAAAATTTTAGCACCTCGTTTTACTATCCGTTTGGGTTATACGCTTAAGTACTAATTACGCTAATGGGTTAGGGATTTGTGGACGTTGAATTTAGAGGGAGGGAATCCACATTTGCGTGGATGGAGAGTGGAAAACCATTTTAAAAAACCCACCCCTAGTTAACTCGACTGAAATTCGAACATAGATCTCCCCGTACTCAGCAGTCTAGCTCAACACGAAACTAGTCCATTAGCTAACCACGCCACCGAGCCGGGTATATAAGTACTCTCAATACTACCAATTTTATAGCATAATATACATCAATTCTATAACTCTAAACTTATTAACTTATTTTGAAAGCAAGTGTACACTTTGTTTACCCTGTGAGATGAAAGATAGTCTTGTCTGTTTTCACTAAGGGGTAACTTATAAGATAGAGCTATAGAGCAAGACTTACAACACAAGACGACAAACTACCTATAATTCATTCATAACCTAAGTTTACTTGTATGACAGCTCAAAAAGTTACTATAAATAGTCCCTAATACATCCCTACGCCAACAGCTGACAACAATCACTTTGGATCACTGTAACGAAAACAGATGGTAATAATATTAATGTGATAGTTAACCACAGTAATTTAGGCCAATATTATTTATATTTATTTGAGGTCAAGCACAAAGCTTATTTATCGGTTTATTCCACTTAAAAAAAAAATTATTCACACCACTTTCACAAAAGGTCTATCGAAAATAATTTCAAAATGGCAACCGACGAATTTAAACCATGTGGTTGAACATGACGGAAACAAGTTTTTACAATGATGCACCCACCCAGTAGATAAAATTATTTTATTTAGTTTAATATTTCGAAATACGATGAAAAAACTATAAAATAATGTATTATATATAAAAAAATTACAAGTATTTTCTCTTTTCCAAGTAAATTCGATGCCTGTATTAAAAGGTATTGATGTATAGCTACACTATATTACACATAGTCAATAACGTTCCAAAACGAGGAATAAGTACTTTTAATTATGTTTAAAATATTGTTTTGAGTTTGATAAATAGAAATTATTAAAAGTAATGAAATAGTATGAGAAAACTTCAGTTTACGTATAACAGGTAATTAAAAAACTTTATATTTATAACAAAACAGTGATCTTTTACAAGTGTTGGCAACCCAAAACCTAAACATGGTTTTTGAACTGTCATCCAGGTAAAAACCTACATGAACAGACTATAGTCTAAATCATAATGGAACGCACCCACTCCGGCGGCCGCATGGTCTAACGCGCTACTCTCGCAATAGACTAGATTGCCGATAACGGGGAGATCGAAGTTATAATCTTAGTCATGTGTACTGAGGGTGTTTTATCCATATCCTTAAACCATTAACGGAATTAGTAGGCTTACTTGATAACACAAACGGGGCGGTAAGACGTGGTGCTAAAGGAAAATAAAAAATAATGGAATATGCCAGTTTCATATGCGAGACTGACCTGTTGCATTCGAGCTTATTTGGATGTTTTCTTGTATTTAATATAGCACCATGGTGACTTTGCGGTCTAAGGTTAAGGTGTCAGACTTCTATGCTGGGGGTCTAGGGTTCGATCCTTGGTACCGGAACCGATTTATTTGATTACCAAACCATTCCTTCACCTCTGATAAGGCGTGTATTCATCACAACTTTTGAATGTGTGGAATGCCGGGCCTCCACAGTGGTTCGGATTCCACGTTAAACTGTAGGTCTGCCATTTCATCTCACAATCACCCTACCATTACACATTAGCATAAGTGCGTATAACCCGAACTGGTAGTAAGACGCACTGCTAATTAAACTAAACTAATATAGCACCCCACTCAAGATATACTGGAACTATGAAACTGGCCCATAGTATAATTTGTCAAGGTAAAACCTTTCACGATAAATGGAGTGTACATTTCTTCTACAAAGTTACTCTCTATTTATTTATTTATTTATTATAGCTAAGTATACATTTATTCAAAAACTATGGACTTTCAAAACTCCATCTCATATTATCTTGACACAGAGCGTACACGTCTGACTGTCTTCTTTCACGCCGCATGGTATTTACGGAGCAGACTTGAGTTACGCATTTTACTCGCAAAACTGCGACTTACCCGTGTAATGCGAGATGAAACAGCCGAGTTAACAAAGTTATTTACACAAATTACAGTGTACAAATAGCAGAGCTTTTACTCTTATAAGGCGGTATGAACGTTAATATCTTATTGTAGAATCAGCAGCATCTCAAATACACGAACTTAAGAAGACATCCTACAACCCACCGCGAACATTAGTAAACGCCAAAATATACTTTTTTTAATATTTTTTTGTTAACACCACGTCTTACTACCCATTCAAGAGTATACATGTTTGTAATAATTACGCTAATGAGTTGGGGAGGAGGAAAATTGAATTTAGAGAAAATGTAACCTCATTTGCATTTAGAGAGAAATGGAAACCATTTAGGAAAAATCACCCTTAGTACACCCGGATGAGATCAAACCACACTCTTCTAATCATCGGTAGTCTAGTCTACTCTTAGAGTGGCGCCATTGACCATTCGGCCACCGAAGCAGGTAAACGCCAAAACAACTTGTATTTACAAAAGTGGTTTTTTATTTGCATCTTTGAATGTAAGTACTGTCGAAGTGACTTATATATTTTAGCCACTTCGGTGGCCAGATGATTGCAAATGATGGGGAGATTGGGTTTAGAACGCCAGTCGGGTGATCTGTGTTTTTTTTCTTCCTAAATCGTTTTCCACTCTCCCTCCATGTCAACGCGGGCAAATATTCTCGAAATTCAACCTTCCTAATCCCTAAAACATTAGCGTAATTAGTACATAGGCATATAGCCAAAATAGGTATTAAAACTCACTGCTAAAAAATATAAATCAATTTTTTTTTGCAAGAAACTGTATCAGCATTTGACTATATAATTATTAGAGAACAGCAATGTTTATAAAACACCTTCAATTAGAGGGTTTGGAAGAGTTACAAAATGTATATACTGTATTTGCGTATACTTGAAAACTATTGGTTTTAAACAAGGCTTATGGTCCGGGTACTGTATTTATCTTGGGTTAAGTTGCTAATAGCTACCAAACTTGCATTAGAATTAACAAACTTATAAACATCTCTAAGTACGTTTAGTTGTTTTTTTTAGTACTACATCTTACGGTATGTTCGCGGTTTGGACGCATAGATACTAACTACTAATTAGGTGACCTGGTGGTCTAGGGGTAAGGTGTCAGACTTCTGTGTTGGTGGCCGGGGTTCAATCCTCGGTCCCGGCACAGATTTATCTGATTACCAAACCCTTCCTTCACCTCTGACAAGACATCTTGGGAATGTGGGGAATGCCAGGCCTCCACCGTGGTTCGGATTCCACGTTAAGCTGTAGGTCCTCCATTTCATCTCACAATCACCCTACCATTACACATTAGCGTAAGCGCGTATAACCCGAACGGTTAGTAAGACGCGGTGCTAATAATAATAATAATATTTAACCTCTTGGTGTGGTTCTCAATATTACATTTCCTTACAACTGTTACGTAATTCACGTGATGCTATAATTTAATACACGTGATTCAGTCAAGGCCATGGAGGCCTTTAAAACAACATTAACATTGTTAAGATGCACAAATTATATCTTCATGAGTTCTTTTAGTGACAAGAGAGGTCAGACAAACAGTAAGGCATTAGACTAGCAAAAATAGTTCCTGATCGTCAAAAACCTTAACAATAAAATTATTATTATTATTATTTAAACATTGTTTCTTACTTCCTGTTCAGGTTGTACGCCTATTTACTAATTACACTAACTGGTTAGGGATGAGGAAGGCTTTATTGAGAATAAGTGCACCCACATTTGCGTGAAGGGAGAGTGGAAAACCATTTAGGAAAAAACTACAGTGCACCCAACCTGTATTGAGCCCAAACTAGTCCAATACGAGATTAGCGCGTTAGATCAGGTGCCCACTAAAGCGGGTAAAATTAAAATTTAAATGGGTGGGAGGAGGAGGTAGTAAAACCTTATTACTTATATGTATATATTTATAGATTATACATAGTAAATTTAAACGTAGCCCGCATCTGTGGCCGAATGGCTTAAGGCATCATTTTCGTGCTTGACTAGCCTGTTGATGACGGGCAAACCGGGGCTCAAATCCCGGTCAGGTCTAATGAGTTTTTCATAAATGGTTTATCACTCTCTCACCACGCAAATGTAGGAACATTTCCTCTAATTCAACCTTATTCATCCCTTACCTATCAGCATAATTAGCGTATAACCCGAATGGTTAGTAAGACGCGGTGCTAAAAAATAAATCTACAACTGTGTCGTAATACACAATCGCACTATAGGCCTACTCATTTTAATTAGGATAGTGGGGTTCGGATAAGACAGGTAAGGTTTAGCAGAAATGTGCGTGCATTTGTGTTGATGAACGAGAAACGATTTAGAAAAAAACACCTACAGTATACCTGTATGGTATTCAAACCCTGACATGCTTGTCATCAACAACACAGACTATACGAGACTGACTTTTAGTCCTCATGTCCACCGTTACGGATAAACTAGCAAGAGAGAGGGTTTGTAGCGAAGAAAAGATTAAGGCTTTTTTTTTAATAATTACGTTGTGCACTTATGTTACTAACTGCTTAATTTTAAGTGGTAGAGATTCGAACCTGAACTTCATATCACTGGAAATTATTTATATTATTAGTAACTTAAACTGCGTGAACAATGGTACGGTTATGGTACGAGTTGGATTTTAAAAATCATGTTCTTTTTTTCTGTGGCTGATTGGATTTGTTGGCCACAATATCAGTGGATTCTTGGTCTATTGTGGAGGGGAAAGGGAGTAAGAGGAGATTACGGGATTTAACAAAAAATACTTTCTACTTTTATATTATTATTAGTATCAGCACCGCGTCTTACTACCCGTTCGGGTTATACGCACTTACGCTAACGTGTAATTGGTAGGGTGATTGTGAGATGAAATGGAGGACCTACAGTTTAACGTGGAATCCGAACCACGGTGGAGGCCTGTCATTCCCCACATTCCCGAGATGTCTTGTCAGTGGTGAAGGAAGGGTTTGGCAATCAGATAAATCTGTGTTAGTACCGAGGATTGAACCCCGGACCCCCAACACAGAAGTCCGACACCTTACCCCAAGACCACTATCTTTATATATCATGTTCCTAATGTCTGGGTGTTCCAAGGATTGAGTTAGCTTCAAGTCGCGTCTTTACATAAGCTGTGTGAAATAAATGTGTACATGAATCAAAAATAATATTTGCCAAATTGTATTCAATCCATATTGTTTTAAATGTAGACTTTATCTCGTGTATTATCATATTTCTCAGCCTCTTAGGTTGGTTTTCTTTTATTAAGTTTGTTTGTAAGCCATTTGCTGCAACTCACCTATAATCAAGAATGAATTTCAAATCACAAATAATTAGATGAATCAAATGGCTTAAGACTAAAACGTATATTCCACCTCTTAATACTCATCAAGTAACATTATCACAGTCCATAACTTAAACCTGGCAGAGTATTTGAAAGCTTACAAGAAATTAATGGTAAGCCATTTACGGTGACTAATTCATATAAAATTACATTACTTGCTGAAGCATTACTTCTTTTTTTTTGTCTGTGTCTCGATTTTCATCTCCGTTAAATCATCTGAAAGCTTTTCTTTTTTTTCCCCCTCCGTTTCTTCTTCTAAGCATTCCAGTTTTATTTCTAAATTGAGGTCAAGTAATTTATGTGGTTACATTTTCGTTTTTAAACACGCTAGTACGTTGCAAGGGAAATATTGCCTAGAGGAATTACCCCGGTATTAATGTCGGGATATTCAGGAACGATCAAGCAAAGGTGGATCTATCATTTGATACTTCAGACAAGATTTACAAATCAACTTTTAGGCTGGGTTCATAATTATGCATAACCAATAGAGAATAGTGCTTAGTACATAGCTCACAATAATTTGAAACATATTAATTTCAACTATATCGTTCCTCATCATTACACAATTAATAGTGAATATTGAACAACGCATAACGTTGATTCAACTTTAACTTTTTATGTGTTATGCATGGACCTGATCATAGACAGCCCTTGTATCAGCCAATGAGAATGCAAGGAGAGGCTCTAACCAATTAAACACCAATATACGCAGCATATGGAAATTAGCTTTTGTGTACAAGCTTGAAATGCTTTGCGGTAGCCATACGGGATTATTATTTATAAGTGTTATTTGTGTAAGCCTCAATTTATCATGAAATAATATATATATAATTTTTAATTCCCAACTCTCTAAGATGTCTTTGCATTCCTCCCAGGGTATGCGTACCCCAAGTTGAACACCATGGTCTTACACCATTAGATCACCTGGTCGGTGTAAAATGCTGTTTGGTAAGTGTTCTAAACATATTTATATCTTATGAAGACTGTAATGATTAGTGAGAAATTTCAAACCTCTTAATAATAATATACGCAGGTTTAACTCTTCTTTGGAAATGTTTTTAAGATGCAAAATAATAACTGTGGGTGTCCAAGTTGAAGTAAAGTAGATTTCAAGAATGTTCAAGAATTACATACTCCTCTTAAGGTGGGAGTGTAGGTAGCGCTAGTTAAGGCCAATATTTTTGAAGTTTTTATATTAAAACATTTTATTTTTGGTCAAAATAAATCAAATAATTTTCCAGTTGAAACATAATAGTTTAATTTGTTTCTCTTGTCGGTATCAACAGTTTTTAATATCTGTCAAGGTTGTCATGGAATTTAGCCTATTTACATCATTCTCTTTAAAAAAAAAGTTTTTCACCAAATGCTGCTATGCTCATGCCAGTTTTTTTTAGCACCGCGTCTTACTACCCGCTCGGGTTATACGCTTTTTAAGTACTAATTACTCTAATGGCTTAGGTATTGGGAAGGTTGAATTAGAGGAAGTGAACCAGCATTTGCGTGGAGGGGGAGTGGAAAACCATTTAGGAAAAACCACCCCTAGTTCACCCGACCGAGATTTGAACCTTGATCTCCCCGTCCTCAGCAGTCGAGCTCAACACGACTAGCGCGTTAGCCAACTACGCCACCGAGGCGGGTCTCATGCCAGTTAACAAACAACTGTTGATATCACCATGTAAAGAAAATTAAACTATATGTTTGTACTGAAGAAATGTTCTATTTGTTTTAGCCACAAAAAAAATATAAAAAAGTTGGCCTTAATTCGCGTTTACTACATCCCCACCTTAATATGGTAATACCAGCAAAGCTATATCATTGCAATCCTACTTGGTATGTCTCAAGAGGCCGTGGCTCTAAGCTCTGATAGCTAAACGAGACGTGTATTTTATATTAATGTTTGTTCATTATATTTCTATGTGAATACTATCACATTACCTTGAATTTCTCATGCATCAGCTTTTATTATTATAGATATTGCAATCTGATTACATCCCAAATGGACGCATAGCAATACAAAATAAATGGTAGCACACCATAACACATACTTTCTTAAATAGTTTATTATAGTTTGTGACGAAAGGTTACAAAAATCACTTCTCAGTAAAATAAATATAAATATTGTTTTGTAGGAAAATTATAATATATTCTTATAATGTAAAACTCTCCCCAGATGCCCATTTAAAGCAAAATAGTTTGAGATATTTTTAAATATTCAAGTTTTCAAAATGCAATCACCTGAAAACTACCTTTAATATGGGAGTTACAATCAAAATGAAAAAAAAAAGTTTGGAAAATATAGGCCTACATCTAACTATATAGTTTGAATAAAATACATTTCCTAAAAATTACCCTTAACATGATGGTCATAATAAAAATGAAAAATATTCCTGAAGTTTGACCATATGTTCTAAATATCCAGTTTGAACAAAATCCACTAAAGCGTTTAGGCTGTTGCCTCAGATACAGACATAGCGACAGACAAGCATTGGTATGGACAGAATTGAAAAAAAAATCCCTTATTTGGTTTTGAGGGCACATAAATATTAAGATTCATCATTGTTTCAAGATAAAAAAAATCCGATTATAATACTAGTATATTTATGTTTATAAGAGAAAGTAAAAAGTTTGCCATACCAATCTCTATGTTTTTCTATTAAATGTATATCATTCCTTAATGAGGAAGTCATCTTTGAGTAGGCTTACTGTCTAAAACAATGTTTCTCAAAATTGGTTCGTGGGACACTGGTGGTCTGCACATGGAATCATAGGAAAATTAATGATATGACCAAATCTTGTTTGCTTTATCAAATAGTATATTATATTTTGACACTAAGTTTTCAAAAATGAAGTTATTATTATTATTATTATTATTATTATTATTATTAGCACCGCGTCTTACTACCCGTTCGGGTTGTACGCCCTTACGCTCATGTGTAATGGTAGGGTGATTGTGAGATGAAATGGAGGACCTACAGTTTAAAGTGGAATCCGAACCACGGTGGAGGCCTGGCATTCCTCACATTCACAAGATGTCTTGTCAGAGGTGAAGGAAGGGTTTGGTAATCAGATAAATTTTTGCCGGGACCAAGGATTGAACCCCGGCCGCCAGCATAGAAGTCTGACACCTTACCCCTAAACCGCCAGGTCACCCAAAAAATAAGTAATCAGTAAACTTATATCAAATAATCTTTACTATACAATCATGTAAACGCTTCCCAAATATCAATTCAAGCAAAATCATTGTGTTAATTTTCTAAAATTATCCAACATTAAACTATTCTATATTTGAGAGCTTCAATCAAAATCAAAATAACACGCCGAGTACAGACATAATGGTTTTTGGGCTATGAGGCACATAGAACGTATGGATTCATAATAATCTTGAAGTCAGAATATTTTACAGATCCAAACAATTTTTTAAATTAAAAACAAATTAAAAGAGTACAATACTGACAAGCCAACTCTGCTAAGCCAATTATACTTTCTTCCATAAGATCAGTCCAATTTTCACATGAATAACCTACTTTTATAAATATGTCACCACATTATTACTGTTATTTATTAAAAACATATATAAAAAAATGACAGGTATGACTTGACTTGAAAGTAAGTTAAGTATTGTTTCTAGCTGTCAGATAAGGCTCTTCCTATGAAAATTGGACTGTAAAATGTGTATATGAAACAAATTCATATAAATGTGCAGTCTCTATTGAATGATAAAAGCTTGAATTAGAAAAGGTTCAGCTTCATCATGTCACAGTTAGACAGTATATTAAGGTGGAATGGAAGGGGATGCGAAAAAAAAGCCGGTGTTTTTGCAGTTTTCATGAAAAAACTGTTTTTAGCCAAAATAAATAAAATACTGCTCCAGTAAAAACATAGAATTAAATTTTCTTCAAATGGTTACTTCAACGCTTCTTAAACATCTGTAAAGAGAGTGTTGGAATTTAATTACCATTTTTTCTCTTCGTTTTATTATTATTATTATTATTATTATTAGCACCGTGTCTTACTACCCGTTCGGGTTATACGCACTTACGCTAATGTGTAATGGAAGGGTGATTGTGAGATGAAATAGAGGACCTACAGTTTAACGTGGAATCCGAACCACGGTGGAGGCCTGGCATTCCCCACATTCACAAGATTTCTTGTCAGAGGTGAAGGAAGAGTTTGGTAATCAGATAAATCTGTGCCGGGACCGAGGATTGAACCCCGGCCGCCAGCATAGAAGTCTGACACCTTACCCCTAGACCGCCAGGTCAACCTCTTCGTTTAAAAAGTGTATTGTATCATCTAATTCCACTATGGTCATGACAGATATTCAACAACACTGTTGATATCACCATGAGAAGAAAATTATTATTTATGTTTCTACTGGAGCAATGTTTGATTTATTTTAGGCCAAAAAAGGTTTGCCATAAAATCTGAAAAAACAACATTGGCCTTTTCTGTAGTCCCCTTTCATTCCACCTGAAGGAGTGTGGTCCACGTGTGTATATAACACTAACCAAGTGGTCCGATATAGGGAAAAGTTTGGGAAACACTTGCTAAAAAGTATGATATAGAGGGTGAATTTTAAGGAACTCAACCGGCAGTCTTTTGTAGAGAAGATAGGAACCTTGACTGTGTAGAAACCCTTTTGGTAATCGATTGGCATTGAACTCCCGCCCAATGATCAGGGTCAGTGTCCACGTGGCCAAATCTACAGTCAAATTTTAATACAAAGAACCTCGTCTGACTGCTAGAAAACTTACTAGATCTATTTTCAAGTATTCATACGTCAAGTCATATGATCTGCAGCGGTCATCTTTGAGAAAATATAACCAATACTTATATAATAGCAATAATAATAAAAAGGCCCAGTTGTTGAATATCTGTCATGAGCATGGCGGCATTTGGTGACAAACTTTTCTCTTCATTTAAAAAGTTTGTCACCAAATGCCGCCATGCTCATGACAGATATTCAACATCTGTTGATATTAGCATGTGCAGAAAACAAAACTCTATGTTTTAATAGAGGAAATATTTTATTTATTTTGGCCAAAAGATGTTTGTGATATAAAAACTGCAAAATTAATGCACTAAACTCGCTCTCACTAGCACCCCAACTTAAATAGATAATAGACTTCTTTGGTGGCTGCATGGTCTAAGGATTCACTCTTGCACTAGCCTGGACTCTCGATTGCATGAAAACCGGATTTAAACCCCGGTCGGGTGTACAAAGGGTGGTTTTCCCTAAATGGTTTTATACGCTCTCTCCGCGGAAATGCGGATACTCTTCCTCAAAATTCAACCTTTCTTACCCCTATCAAATTAGAGCGATTAGTAGGCCTACATATGCCTATAAACCGAACGGGTAGTAATAACTAGTGCCAAAAGAAAATATAGCTTCATGAAAATATTATATTTATAGAATAGTAAAATAAATAAAAAAATAGTGCAAACGATCGCTTCAATTTATTTTGGTTTTATTCTTTTTCTTTTCTATTCATCGGGGCTAACATAATCTGTTCAGCATGACCAGATCGTTAAGTGTCTCGCCACATTCCTAAAGTGACCATTTACAAAATGGCTTTGATCGCTATCCTCCTTTATGTTTGTCACTATTCGGTGTACAGTCACCATCCCTGAAGACGGTGACAAATGGACGAGAGGACAGAGCTCCTGACAGGAAGAGTCGACCACTGTGACAAGTGATTCAACGGCTACCAAACGATGACCAAAGTGTTCACTTGAACTTAATTTGTTTCTATTCTTACTTTCCGTCTTATTTCCTTCCTACGTTCCTTCTCGTTTCTTTTTAAAGTCTGGCCCTTCCCTTGTTAGTTTGTGTGCTTATCTAGCGTCTTCTTTTTATTATTCCTCTTCCTTTTAACACCCTTGTCTAGGAAACTTTTATGAATATGTTTAAGAGGAGTTATTATTATTATTATTATTATTAGCACCGCGTCTTACTACCCTTTCGGGTTATACCCACTTACGATAATGTGTTATGGTAGGGTGATTGTGAGATGAAATGGAGGACTCTACAGTTTAACGTGGAATCCGAACCACGGTGGAGGCCTGGCATTCCCCACATTTACAATATGTCTTGTCAGAGGTGAAGGAAGGGCTTAGTTTTAAGAGGAGTTAAATCGATTAAAACACTATGGAATTATTATTATTATTATTATTATTATTATTATTATTATTATTAGCACCGCGTCTTACTACCCTTTCGGGTTATACCCACTTACGCAAATGTGTCGTGGTAGGGTGAATGTGAGATGAAATGGAGGACCTACAGTTAACCGTGGAATCCGAACCACGGTGGAGGCCTGGCATTCCACACATTCAAAAGTTGTGATTAATACACGTCTTGTCAGAGATGAAGGAAGGGTTTGGCAGTCAGATAAATCTGTGCCGGGACCAAGGGTTGAGCCCCGGACCCCCAGAACAGAAGTCTGATACCTTACCCATGGACCGCCAGGTCATCATACAGTGGAATTGAGTGATTTTCGGGGGGGAGGGGGGGGAATTCAAACAGTTGCATTAAAAAACATATTTCTGGTGGGATAGCAGTTATCAAGAAGTTTACTCGATTTAAGGTGTGTTTTTTTTGTCACGTCCCGGAAGTTACCACCCATTATGGGTTAGCCAAACAACTAAGATAAGGATGAGGAAACCAAAATTTAGAGTTAATTTATCCGTATTTGCATGTATGGAAAGTCGAGAACTTTTAAGGGGAAAAACACTTTATTATGCTTAAACATATTTCAAGACTGAACTCCCATTCACCGAAAGACCAGACGAGAAGATACTGACGCCCTATACTGTAAGACCAAAGCTATGTTTAAAAAAAATACATATCTTCCCAAAAACATCCACTAGTCTTTATGAGTGCAACTCGAAATATTTTCGTTACTCAATAGTCATTACTATAGTTTGGTGTAATGTATTGCTATTCGGTATTCTGAAGTATTCATTCAGTTTATCTACATGTACCGTAAAAGTCCAAAGATCGGTAAATCTTAGAATGTATCGGTACATCTAGAATTTACCAATATCTGATGGTAAAAATCCGAAATATCTTTGAAAATATTTACATTTTGAGTTTTAACAATTTCTAGATACAGGGGAAGAGATGATCCCTAATTCTAGCTTTGACCATAACTCAAAAGTAAACCATTAACCTAGACTAACCTAACCTAACCTAAAATTGGGGGTCTTTTCTCCCACCTGTCTCTAAATATTGTTATAACTCAAAATGTATGTACATATGTTCTAAGATATTTCGGACATTTACCATAAGATATTGGTAAATTCTAGGATGTACCGGTAGATTCTTAGAGTTACCGGTCTTTGGACTTTTACAGTAATATTTATTTCGTAAAACCCTGAATAAAGATGATGTATTTAAAATTGTAATAATACCCAGATCTTTAACGTGAATTTCGTTTGCGTGAAGATCGTAGCTACGGAGCGAAAGAGGAAAAGAGGGGAAGAGTATTTTTCTGTTCTTGTAAGATCATTGTTTTCTCGCTGCGGTGGCCGCACCCATTGACGAGAAGTAATTGAGGGGGGGGGGGGGGGAAAAAAAAAA
>CABEEJ010001317.1:150608-165252 GCA_901482245.1 Timema douglasi | reverse complement strand
CCCGATAATCCAAGCCTAGCGTATGACTTTTTGAGAGCGGTGATGTGGCAAATGAATGTATTTGAACACTGTATTAACAGCATGTGAAGGGGTGGGTGGGGGGAGTAAACAGCAACAACAATAACAGATTGATGAATCAAATAGTCATTCACGCGGAATTTGCAGAAAACTTGGCCAGCGAGACGTAACAATATATAGAGAGAAAACAAAAAAGCGGTAAACAAAGAGAAAGTAATAGACGAAAAAATAAATAAAGCAAGAGTACAAATAAATAGAGGCAAAAAAGAGTGATAGAGAAGCATGAAAGGAAACCGACAAAGAGGCTAGAAAAGAGAAGACTGCAGAGGCAGGCAAAGAGAGATAGAGAGAGAAAAGCAGGGAGGCAACGGGAGAAAAACTGGCAAAGAGAAAGAGAAAGATAGATGCAAATAAAGAAAGCTAAGATGCAAAGAGAAAAAGTGAGAAAAATATGCAAGTAGAGTGAAAAGTGAAACAAAAGAGGGTGATAAAGTGTAAGAAAGAGAAACAGATGAATAAATAAACGAATGTTAGTAGCGGTCCTTCCTACGCAGACGCACGTACATAATTTGAAAAGTTAACAAACAATAGAAATAATTAATGTTCTAAAAGAGACAAAAGGTGGGTTGGATTCGAGGCGCGTTCATTACAAGTAGTTCTTGCCTGTCTTGTATCTGGGTTAGTTAATATGAACTTTTTTAAAGTCAGCGGTACAGAAACACAAGACTTTATTGATAAAGTGTAGATTGCAGTCCAATTACTTTACCCAACTCCACAGGAGACCCGTTAAAAGAAACCACCACGTTCGCCCCTTATTAAAATAGCAATACTACATTAGGTACACGAGAGTGATGCGGATCGTATAGCTAAACAAATAGAGGGGGACTCTATTACGCGTGATTTTCTCTTAAAACATAAAAAAAAATGAAAGGTGCTATTTTTAATTGATATATTTAACCTAAACTTTCTTCACACACGTGTTATATCATCACACGACTTACAAACTAGCTTAACCAACTGATTAACTAACTTAAGGCTGACTAGTATGTCTTTGACGCAAAAGAGAAGGACTCCTAAAATGTAGGACATAACAAAATAAAATATACTTCTACAGATTCACTTCATGTTTTTTTTACTAACCACGTCTTACTAACCATTCGGGTTATACGCTTATATACTAATAACGCTAGTGGTTTTAGGTACTAGCAGCAGGTTATATTTATATGAAGTGTACCTGAATTTGCTTGTATGAAGAGTGAAAAACAATTTTGAAAAAAAGAACACTTAATTACACCCGACCAAGATTCAAACCTCAATCTCCCCATCATCGCAGTCTAGTCTCCTGCGAGAGTAGCGTGTTAGATCACGCGTTCACCGAAGCGGGTGATGGTTTCATTGATTACACACATTATTAGACACACTACATTATATATTTTGCTACACACTTTATTGTAGGTCCAACCAAACTTTTCAGATGAAAATATGAATTAGGGACTTCCCTTTGATAGTTTACCGATGGTATAAGCGCAGTCAATAGAAATCACGAATTTTATCACGCTAAAATCCTGTGCAGAGTTTGCCGACGAGAACGCACGAAGACAGCTATTGTGGATATAATCTCTGGGGTAACTGTCGCATACTATCGGGGAAACAGCGTTGTCATTGTCTCGTTTTCGTATGGTCAATATCCCCTCAAATATTAGACAAGTTTGGCAACACTGGTTAGTCGAGGTTGCCGGTAGCTCCTTCTTACCCCAACACACTACCTTCAGACATAACTGAGAGCGAGGATATTTGGCAACAGTTAACCGAGAGAGAGAGCGAATATAAAGCTTTTCTCCATAAGACCTGAGGTTGCCTCGGCGATGATATCAGGGGTTAGCCGGTAGGAGCTCAGTCAACAATAGGAAACAAGAGCTGGCTGGCATTGTCTGGCGGGAAGACGCTAATCCTGACTGGGGCCAAACTCGATCAAGGATGTCTGACTTCCGTCGGTTTGTCAAACGTGTGGAGACGCTAATCTCCCCCTCTGGGGTTAGGAAGGCCTTCACTTCATACCCCTCCCCTCAGCCATTCATGGAGCCAGTGTATCAGAGGAACCCCTCAAGTCCCCCCCGACTCCTCAAGCGTTAAACATTAGTACTGCTGAGAGTTGAACAAAAGGTTATAAACCTAGATAAGGGTGACCTGGCGGTCCAGGGGTAAGGTGTCGGACTTCTGTGTTTGTGTCCGGGATTCAATCCTCGGTCCCGGCACAGATTTATCTGATTACCAAACCCTGCCTTCACCTCTGACAAGACGTGTATTAATCACATCTTGTGAATGTGAGGAATGCCAGGCCTCCACCGTGGTTCGGATCCCACGTTAAAATGTAGGTCCTTCATTTCATCTCACAATCACCCTACCATTACACGTTAGCGTAAGTGCGTATAACCTGAATGGGTAGTAAGACGTGGTGCTACTAATAATAGTAATAATATAAACCTAGATCTAGCCTTCCTCCATCTAAGTCATGTTTTGATAGGGACACAATAGAACATTCTAATATATGTGGGATTGTTTTATAGGGTTTTATGTAAGTTATCACATATAAAAAAAATTAAACTTTTTTTAAATGGTCAGAATTTTCATCTACATTTTGGTGAAAACCATTTTATAAATAATCCGGGATTTCTAAAAGTCTACTAAGATTCTAAGTACTCTCCCAGAGAGTTTTCTCAAACTATTCTGCGCGGAGCCCTTGGCCGTTAGAATAGTCGATCAGAAACTCATAAACTTCAGAAACACGGTGGATTTATAACGTTACTGGGTGGAGCTGTCTGGCAGTAGGAGAACAAACAGGGGAGAAGGAAAATACAATGTGTTATAATCCCCCGATTAAATGACATTCTATTCCCAAAGATCCATTCTACGCTCCTATAACAGTTATCTTTCGTTTCCCGGACATTTAACACTTAAGTGATCATATAAATATGTGGTATTTTCAGAGATGTCAACTTTTAAACTATGTTTAGACGTCTATAGATGTATAAAGTCATAGAAAATAGTTGTATGTTCATTCCTGTAAACACAAAACTTTTGTACTGTTAAAGTGGTTTTATCGGTATTCAATCTAAGCGAAACATCCGATTGGCAATATCTCTAGAACCCCTTAGGGGTAGGCCACGTAATTTAAAAGAAATTCTTGGTTGTTCCCCGATAAGAGAATAGAAACTTACCTGGCCTAAACAACAAAACAAAAACACTTCATTTATAGTACATTATACATTTTGGAATGTATTTAAATATAAATATACAACATTATGAACAGTATTTTATAAGAATGTAACACAAGATATTAGATATATTTCCCCCCAATTAATTACAACATGCCTGATTTTCCTAACCTTTGCAGGTTTACCATATTCTCACTGACAGTGCGCCCCCCTCCCTCTCAATAATAAATTATAATCATTTTATTTTTATCGCCCTCTTTTTCAAATCAAACACCGGGGGGGGGCGGAATGGAGGGGGGGTGTAATCGTGTAATCCCCTCCCAACAACCAATCAGAGAAAACAACTCCATCAAGACTCACTCGAAGCTGACGTCATCTATAATTCAACACGTGTATCTAGAACACGGACAAGAAGAGAAGGGTAAAGCCAAAGAACCAGCCAAGTCGCTTTGTACTATCAGAGATTTTGTTTCAACGACGTATCTAGTTTGATGAATTTGAGGTTATTTTGTGAAGCGGGCTGCATCTTAACTGGACGCAACTAAGCAGTCTAAGCACTATCATATAGGGCAGGGGTCTCCAACCTTTTACCTACGCGGGCCACATAATATATTTTACACAGGTTTGCGGGCCAAAATAACGTTCGCCTGTTATTAACGTAGCTTTATTTTTGCACTGAATGCCTCTACGTGCGCAAATAGAACATAAATCAAATTTGTTTCAAAATGAAAATTTAGATTCAAGTCATTTGGCTGGTCACGTCTGTAAAAAAAAAGGGGGGCACTTTCCAAAGCCAGTCAGTGTTTGATAATTGTGATTGACGTTGATTCTTCTCTGTGAGAAATGAATCTATTTATATGTGATAAATTATATTTATAGTAATTAGTCAATATAATTACTTTTTTTAGTTAGATGATTTCTCTTGGAACTTTTTATAAGTAGTCCTCTGCCGGTAGACTTGGAACTAACTAAAAATCGTTATGTTTTAGGTATAAGGAATGGCGCCTGCGACTGTAAATGAGGGTTTGCAACTCCGACAGCACTTTGGCTTGGTGTCATGGGGGGAAGCACGTTTGCGGACAGGAACTGGACTTGTCAAATATACTACGTGGTTAAGAAATAACGAAGAGATACATTTAATTTGTTTTATGATAACATCTTGAAACGGGTCTAATATAATCTTGTTGCGGGCTGGATGTGGCCCGCAGGCCGTAGTTTGAAGACCTCTGATATAGGGATGTGAAAAAAGTATCGATACTTTACTAATATCGATATTTTCCTTTCTCTGTTGTTAAAAACAGTTTAGAAAGTGTGCGTAAAGTATCTCAAGTCAAAGGGCATAAATCCAAACATTTCTTCGTACTATGGCGCCACTATCGTAATTGACTGTACTTGTGATGACGGGGATACAAGAGTTCGAATCTTGATCGGGTTTACTGAGGCCTAGAACTTTTTTCCTAAATGGTTTTAATCTGATCCTTTATACAAATGCCAGTACACTTGTTCTAAATTCAATCTTCATAATCCCTAAAACATTAGCGTTATTAGTACATACGCGTATAACATAAACGGGTAGTAAGATTGCAGTGCTTAAACATTTTTTTTTAAATCTGCGTATTCACTTTGAATACTAAGCTGGGATTTGAATGGCCTGAAAATTTTCAAAAAATGTACACAAAAATCTTGGAGAGAATGCACATAAATAAAACGAAAAAGCATTTTAAGAATTTAAACTAGAATAGATCTGTAAACAATAAAATCTCTTTAGCAAATAAACTCAAACGATTTTCATCATTTTTATGTTGAATGAACGAAGCAGTAATTTGAGTAAACGATCCCTACAGCTCTAATCAAACGACTAAAATAAAAAAAATCTATGGTTGTGAAACAAGGTCATTTACCTTCCACGACAAGAATAAATTTAGGGTGTTCCAAAACAAAGTTATTAGGAAAATATTTGGTAAAAAGAGAGATTAACATAGTGGAGAGTGGAATAAGTTAAATAATGATGAGTTACACGTCCTGTACACATCACCACACATTGTTAGGGTAGTCAACTCTTACAGGCTTCTGTGGGAAGGACATGCAGCGCGAATGGGAGAATCTAGAACAGTGTTCCGGGAAAACTGGTAAACCTAATAGGAAGAGACCATTGGGCAGACCTAGACGCAGATGGGAGGATAACATGAGAACAAACCTGAGAAAGATAGGGAGTAATGAGGTGGACTGGATAGAACTAGCTCAAGGTAGTGATAGGGTGTAAGGAGGAAGACTAGAGAGACCAAACTCAAGATAAGGAGAGGGTGAAATGAGGGGGACTAGATAGAACTAGTTCAATATAGAATTACTTTTGCAAATGCGACATTCGAGTTCCTAATGCCAAAGACTCATAGAGAGAGTAAATGAATGCTAATAAACTATATATAAGATGATAAAATGGATGGTAACCTAGATTTAAAAATTTCACGTTCAAATTTCTAAAATATAAATGCTAAAGTTGAGAGCTATCATTCCAAACCACAATGAAACAATATGTTGTACACAAAGCGGCACGCGTGACTTTAGTATTCTCAAGCAATAACTGGCGCTTGATTGGTTGTCATCCGGAGGAGTCAAGTTTTCCCGCCCGACAATAAAACATCCATGAGCCGCTTAATCTTTGGTTCCAAACTTAAACGCGAGTGCTGCCTAGTTTATCAACAGTGCAAAGTTGGAGCATGAAATGGAACAGGAGTTGGAACAGGAGTAAAGTTCGGTGCACCTAAGGCTTAAATAAAAAGGTTTTGATCATATAATCTTACGTTATTGGCACATACGTTTTAAAAGATTTATCTTTTCGATTTTTTTTTAAATTTAGCACCGCGTCTTACTACGCGTTCGGGTTATACGCTTTAAGTACTAATTACGCTAATGGATTAGGAACTGATAGGTCGAATCTAGAGGAAATGAAACCACATTTGCGTGGAGGGAAAGTGGAAATACATTTAGGAAAACCTGCTACCCGTTCACCCGACCGAGATTCGAACCTTGATCTCCCCGTCATCGGCGGTCTCGTCTACTGCGAGAGTAGCGCGTTAGAACATTCTGTAACCAAAATAGGTAATTTGGATATTGTTTCATTCCTTTTAATAACCGGAAAGAGAAAGTAAAAAGATCCCTAACATCCTAAAAAAAAGAAGAGAGGCTTTACATAATACAAACCATGTATTAATAACAACTTGTGAATGTGTGGAATTCCGTGCCTAAGCCGTGGTTCGGATCCCACGTTAAACTGTAGGTCCTCCATTTCATCTCACAATCACCCTACCATTACACATTAGCGTAAGTGCGTACAACCCGAACGGGTAGTAAGACACGATGCTAATAATAATAATTTATAAGGGAAAGCTGGCGGACGGGAGCGGGTTGAATTCGTAATGTTATCGAGTAAAATGGAGGTAATAATTAGACTACACAAAGCTTTCGGTATATATTTTCCAATTACAAGGGTCCGTCGATCATATTATCGGAATCAAAATGATGGATTAGAAGAAGGAAGGAGGCGCAGTAGGTAAGGAAAGCACGAAAAATGGAAGAAAGTAAGTTAAAATATGGAAATAATTCCCACCGCCTCTTGCCAACAAACCCCTCGTAACCTTGTCGAGGCACTCCCCCTATCGATCAAGAGAGTTGGCTACTTGAGAGCCCGTCTCACCCCCAGATAACACCTAACTTAGGTAATACAGCTAGAACCAGACGTCTTAAGAGCCCGTCTCACCCCCCCAGATAACACCTAACTTAGGTAGGTAATACAGCTAGAACCAGACGTCTTAAGAGCCCGTCTCACCCTCCAGATAACACCTAACTTAGGTAAGTAATACAGCTAGAACCAGACGTCTTAAGAGGCCGTTGTGCGTTGTGTTTTTTCTATATTTAAATTAGTTTAAAAGTATTGTTCTGATATAGTCAGTAAGTTAAGGAAGTGCAAGTTAAATACATCAGTTAAAAAATAAATTAACCGGTATAGAAATAAATGTGTCATCCTCAAACTTCAACCCCTAACATTACAGTTATTAGGACTGTCTTTACACCCACCCCCATCAAGGTGTTCCCCGGACCACTCGTCTACGAGCATCTGCAGGAATATCGATTATACCATTATAACCCCCACGTGACGGGGCGCGGGAAGATGAGTTGTGATCACCTCTCAGGCCGCGGTTGTGGGCGGGGTTTGTAAGCATCTTCCCCTACCCCTTGGAGCCAGAGAGCGGGAGAGGAGGGGGGGGGAAGGTTGTTCCTCATTAAGACGATTTCCCTCAGGTGCGACGCACCCTTATAGCCACGTGCGCACCACGTGTGACCACATGTCGTCCTATGGACCATACACGTGCGAGCGGATAGGACCAGACCATTAAATGTAACGATAGAAGTTGTTTATGAACTTTTTTTTACTTTTTCTCGATCCCTAGGCGAGAGGAAGTATTGTGATCCTAAAAAAATCGAATTTAAGATTTTGATGGAGGTCGACATTTCGTGACACTCTTAATCCGAAAAAGTTGTTTTCGTGATGCCGTCTGTCTAGGAGAGCCGAAACCTGTCTGTCTGTCTAACTGGGGTTGGAGCCAAAACCTGTCTGTCTGTCTAACTGGGGTTGGAGCCAAAACCTGTCTGTCTGTCTATCTGGGGTTGGAGCCAAAACCTGTCTGTCTGTCTATCTGGGGTTGGAGCCAAAACCTGTCTGTCTGTCTGTCTATCTGGGGTTGGAGCCAAAACCTGTCTGTCTGTCTGTCTGGAGTTGGAGCCGATATCATTTTATCGATTGCTCTAAAACTTGGTATCTAAGGTTCCTCAGAGGGATTTTTTAGAATTATCCCCCCAACCCTAAAACTAAGGGTTGTTTACTTTTGGTGAAGAGAGAGAGAGAGAGAAGACTTTCTCAAAATATTCTCTAACGACATTAATAAAAAATCGTATTCAGGCACTGTCTAGCATTAAGAACCAAATGGCGTGTTTCATTATTCCGGGAAAATGACTCTTGAGGGTATTGTGACTAAAGGATATCACCAACTATAGTCATATCTCCGTAAATATTTAAGATATAAGAGAAATTATCATTATAAAGTTGTAGTCTCCAAGCTATAAGCTAATATATATAAAGTTAGGGTCCAAATACTATACACACCCACCATAATAAACTGTTCATGCATGGGTAAATGAGAAGCTATGGCTGAGTGTTTAGTATTAGACGTGCCTTAGGTTAAGTTAGTTTGTAAGTCCTGTTATACAATTAGTAAATAAGTATTAAGACATAATGTCGTAGGTTAAGTTAGTTTGTAAGTCTTGTGTTTTGATACCACAATTATTCTACTTTACGTGTTTTCACTACTTTATACTATTTGAGTGTTCATCCCTAGAATCTGTCCTGGAAAATAATATTTAAAAAAAATTAAATTACAAATTGTAATATGAAAAAGCGATGAAACTAATGAATATTAAACTGATTCAAAAATGAAAAAAAGCTTAATCTGCATTTAAAATCGACGAATTATAAGCAATTTGTAAGCGGTCAGCAAGACACGATTTCATTGGAGAGAGACCATAAAAAAAAGCCTTTAACTTAAACTTTGAATGGCTTTTTGGAGGAAAAAAATTAATCAAAAAGAGCATTAGTTCCAATTTTTTTCCCCGGGGTAAGTATTACAGTTTAAATAGCGGAGTAGAGAAAAATGAAAATAGCCTATTAAAATGTTTAAAAAAAGAAAACTTAAGCGAAAAACATTTTCTATAAGCTTGAAGAAAGAGCACTCTATAGCCAATATCACCGCTGATGGAAATGCAGAACTTGTGGGGGGAAAATTATACTATCGCTTTCTCTCTCTCACTTTCACGCTCTCTTTCACTCTCGTTCTCACACACACTCATGCTCTCCCCCGCAATCTCTCCCTCGCACTTTCTCTCTCTCTCTCTCAGTTAACCGTTGCCAAATCTCCTCTCTTTCGGTTATGTCAGGAGGTGGTGTGTTGGGGCAAGAAGTATACACTGCAGGGGCGGCTCGTGAGGGAGGGCTTTAGGATACTGGCCTTCCTGTAGAATAAAGCGAAAGAAGAAAAATAGAATTTTAAATCCATACCAATTCTATCATTTTTTTTTCATTACATAATGAAAAACCTGACTAAATTTAAAAAAAAAATCATTACATTACTTCCCCATTTTATTGAGGAAATTATTTAAGACCTTAATCGCATGACAAAAAGCGCACCTATGTTAGCATGTGCTTTGTGGCTGGCTGTCCCAACGCCCCAAGCTGCGCATGCGTCACAGGATGGTTGCCGTGACAACCTGACGTCAATGTCCTTATCTCAGCCCTCGCCTAGCACGTTATTTGGGCTGAGTTCAAGTGAGACCCTGTGATACACACTACAGTCAATCGTTTAATAGAAAGTGATACGCTTGCGGGTTTCCCTAAGTTTTTTGATTTCTTGGTTGAAAATTAAAAGTTTCCAATATTAACAAATCTAATTTGGTCCTTCATCGTTAGAAGAAAAGTTTGAAATTAAAAATAATTCAAGGCCAGTGCCGATTTGAACTTAAGTCAGGCATAAAAGTACAAGCAAAAAGGAGAATATACGCACCATTTTGATAAGAAAATATTAATTTTAATTAAGAGCCGTGGATATGTGGGTGTGAAGTAAATCACTTTTATTTTGTGTGTTTGTTATTTGGTTAAGAAACACTACGAGTGAGGGCACATTAAATGCCTTGACCATGTTGTCTATAGGACAGTTGTAATAATACCAATTTGTACCCCTCTCATATATGTAAAAAGTCATGGATGAAGTTATTTTTCTTTAAAGCATTGTATGTAAAATATACTTTCAATATTTCACCCATGGAGAATCATCACGCGCGTTCAGAAATAATATCAAACGATTGCACCATTAAAACGTATTTTTTCTTTCAAAAATCACCTCCGTACTATTTATAAAAAAAAAAGCAAGTGACGCTAGCTCCCTCTACCCAATAGGAAGCTAGTCTTACCGACACCTGTGAGAGGTCCAAGGGGCAAAGGGTAGGTCATATATAAGCTGCTTGTGCGTATTAATATATAGAATAGTCACATAAATCTACACAGAACGGTACTCAAAACACGGAGCGTGTTATATTACAGAGAAATAATCTGTAGTTCAACTAAACTATGCCATATAAAATTATATCATCAACATAATACCGTACCGCTTTAATTAGTGCTCGATCACGGGGCAATTATGAGCTAATTAAACGGTATCACTTTTAACTGGCGCCCATCGCGGACGCGTATCTTTTCAATTGGCGCCCAAACGCACGGACGATAATCCCAACAAATCCTAATCGTAATTATTGGCGCTCGATCACGGGGCAATTATCTCACAAAAAATCAAGTAGCGTGATACAGTCAAAGATTAGCTAGGATATATCACCAAACTTTGACAAACTAGCAATAGAAAAATTCCTTTCAGACAAAAACCTAAGGGAAGATTAATTCTTTAAAACGATAAACTTATTGATACACTAATTCTTAAAGTATATTTTATGTGGGCCTAAAGTGTTCAAGATAGTGTTAAGGATCTATTTATATATTTTTCTTTTATGCGCGCGCGCGTGTGTATTTCACGATAGAAAATCTTTGACTTCGAACCGAGCTATGATTTATTACTTTGTTTATTTATTTTTATTAACTTTATGCTTTTTCATACTTTTTAAATGTAGTTAATTTGTAAACAAAAGTGGAATTAGTACATAGGTGTCTAACCCAAACGGATAGTATTAGGGCAGGGCGAAAAAAAAAACGTGACCCATTTGACGCTTAAAAATACTGTATATGGGAGTACCAAGCATTAAATACATTTTCAAATAATTTATGAACATAGAATATTACATCCACGAATTATAATAGAACATATGAATATATTTTATAAACAAATATTAAATACTTTATTCTGTGTAATTTTACGTTAAATACTTTTTTTTAGCACCGCGACTTACTACCCGTTCGGGTTATACGCCCACATACTAATTACGCGAATAGTTTTAAGGATGATGAAGGTTGTATTAAGATGAAATGTACCCCTATGTGCGTAGAGAGAGAGAGAGTGTAAAATTATTTTGAAAAAACCACCCGAACGAGATTCTAACCTCGATCTCCGTCATTGGCAGTCTAGTCTAATGCAAGAGTCGCACGTTAGACCACACGGCCACCAAAGCGTGTCTTTAAATACTCTAATTAGGGTGACCATACGTACCGTTTTCGAAATACGGTATTGTTTCTTTCCTAAGTCCTATTGTCCTAAGGAACAGGCAAAAGTACACCCATAAGAACTGAGGTTTAGACGAGTACTTCCAAAGTATTTATTTTTGTAGCTAAGAGAAAATCATATTTCGAATTTAGTAGCTCTCGCGTAAAGAACATCACCCTAGTTTTTATTCATCTGAGGTATTTAACGTTCACTTTCGGAACCGACTGATTTTATCACCACACGAGAATTTCTATGAGCGAGTACGAAAGGGGCTACCAATTTTGTATGTAAAGGTATTTTCATAAACCTTCCAGGGTTATTTTATGCCACAGTCAACATGGGACGGCTATACTTCCCATCCGGAGAAAGTTGTGCTACGGATTTTTTTATCGCTCAAGAAAGAATCAGGTGACCTGGCGGTCTAGGGTTAAGGTGTCGGACTTCTGTGCTGGGGGGTACGGGGTTCAATACTCGGTCGCAGCACAAATTTATCTGATTACCAAACCCTTCCTTCACCTCTGACAAGACGTGTATTAATCACAACTTGTGAATGTGTGGAATGCCCAGGCCTCCACCGTGGTTCGGATCCCACGTTAAACTGTAGGTCCTGCATTTCATCTCACAATCACCCTACCATTACACATTAGCGTAAGTGCGTATAGCCCGAACGGGTAGTAAGACGCGGTGCTAATAATAATAATAATAATAATAATAATAATAATATTTTCAAGTTATATTTGTCTAAAAGTGATGCACACGTGCGATGACAAAGTTTATATCACCCGCTTCGATGGCCGCATGGTCTAAAGCGCCACTCTCATGTTTGACTAGATTTCCAATGACATGAAGATCGGGGTTCTAATCTCGGTTGGATTTAATGATAGGTTTTTTCCCGAAATGGTTTTCCCACTCTCTCTCTCTACGCAAATGAGGCTACATTACATCTAAATTCAACCTTCACCGTCCCTGGCTAACTAGCTTAGTAAAACGCGATCCTGAAGAAAAAGCTCCTATCTAATATGTGTTGTATCTAAATTCTTATGAAAAGAAGTAAGTATCTACCTTTGTTTTTTAATACCGGTACGTCTTTCAAAGATGTTTCTAGATATTCTCGATACTACCCGCTCCTTGAAGGATTTTTCTTTTAATGCTACGTATTATTAGAAATGTTATACTGAAGTAATAATATGGCGTGATTAGCAAACTTTCTAAATGTATTTATACCTAATGATTAAAGTAAAAAAAAGAGTAAAAGTTTAAATTATACTACTATAAAGCCACACGGCTGACTCACTTGTTGACATTAATGTTTACCCACTTCCAGATGAGCTAGAAACTTGGAATTTGACAAAATTATAGCTTCTAGTCTGTAACCGACGTTAAAATTCCAAAACTTTAAAAAAACATTTAACCCCCGAAAAAAATTCAAAATGTCGGAGCAACTTTAAAGTCGGTGTGGACCTTTCTTTGGAGGTCTCTTGTGGCTAAACGGTAAGACCTGTCAAACAACAGCTCTGTAATTACATTAGTTTACATCCACTTGCAAAGAAACCCAGCGGGGTCTGGGGGCGGAGCCCCCAACAAGCAAAGTGAGTTTATTCATGTGTCTATACGAATATAATGTTCTTTTATTTGAATGTGTGTAACTAAATGTTACCTTGAATAAGCATTGAAAAGTGAGTTTTAATAATAGTTTTGTTTCAACTGCTTTTTTCTTCCTCTTTCCCTCTATTATTTTGCCTCCATCCACTCAATTTCTTCTGTGTTTTTTTAGCATATACATGGCATTCCATAGGGCCTACTAAAAATATTGTCCTGCTTTTTCTTTAAAATATATATATATATATGGTCTACATTACTATAAAAGAAAAGCGTGAACATTTAATAAGATTCAATAAATGCTCTTAATTTATAAATGAAGGGCTTGAGGTAATAATGCGCTATTTCATAAGTATAGTTTAGAATTTTTTAAATAAGGGCCTTTTAGAAAGAACTAACTATTTTCTTTTGGCGGTAAACTTGATAAACGTTTCTTTATCATTATTATTTTATAAGTATTGACAGTTTCTAACAAAATATATAAGTTTCAGATCAAAATACTTGACGCATGGCTCCGCGAAAATTGATACAGTAACTTTTCTAGGTGTCATTTAAGAATCTTCTTAAATATTATATTGTAAATATTTCTGAAAGTTTAAAGCTTACTATCAAATTAGGACGAAAGATTATAAATTAAAACAATCTTCTAATTAATAGTATGTGATATGGCATATTATTGCCCTGAAGCCCTTTAAATAAACGATCAAAGAGAATATAAAAAAATAAATTAATTCACTGGTTTGTGCGTGTCTGTCCCACAGAGTAAATAAACACTTGGCGTACTGCCGTGTGATCGTGCGTGATCGTCCGCCCCACCCCCACGCTAAAATAAACCGACGCCACGCGTCAAACACTCGACACGGCCGACGCGTAGAGACTGAACAATACGGAAGAGAACGACGGACCCTGGGGTTGGCCCCTGAGTCAAGATAGACGTCCTGCGCATGCGCGTTACAGGCACACCCCTCCTCCCCCTTACCATCATTCAACCATCATACAGACTACAACACTCGGCTTTCAGTGATCAATGATGCTACACTCACCACCCCCTAACACCGAAAAAAACATTACCAACCCAACCCTACAACTAAAATAAAAACAAAACCAACTACTTTTTTTTTTTCCTTCTATTGCAGGCTCCCTTATCTTTTTCCCTTTCCTCCCTTAAGTGAAAAAGGGAGGTTGTATATAATGTTCGGCAAAAAAAAAACACAGAGCAAGGAGTAAATGGTTTATCGGTTAAAAAAAACTTTCCAGCTCTAGATGGAAAGTACCAAGTTGGACCTCGCAAGTTTTTCGAGAAACCGGCAGATTACGAGAAGCAACGCGGTACTTTCTTTGATTGGGGGGAGGGGGGGGGCGGAAGATTTAACTCTAACTTTCTAAACAGGCTGATTATATACGAAGGGCTTAGGGGGAGGCAATTAAATGCTAGTCTTATTCAAGTCAAGTATAGTCTGGTTTGCCGATGACGGAGAAGTAATAGTTAAAAAAAAAAATCCCGGCCATGTGTACATATAATATATTCCCTTTAAGAAATTCATCCTCCCTCAACAGTCA
>CABEEJ010001317.1:119067-129421 GCA_901482245.1 Timema douglasi | reverse complement strand
AAGAAAAAAAGTGCTGCCCCCTTTCACAATAAATCCCCCCCCCCCCTTCATGGTCTACAACCGCAAACAGCAAAAACGTCTTAGCTTACAGACTGTTGTACAACTTGTAAAAAAGTTGTGTTACGATCATTTAAAAAAAAAATCGTACAATACGAAAACAAATGGTGAGAAAAATATTGCACAAACTTTCACATACTTCTTTTTTTAAAGATGGATCTAATCCTATAGTTCTTTAATCCAAACCTTAAATTTTCTTTTGAATTTGAAATACAATTTCGAACCCTCGAATCTTTGTAAATATACAATTTTAGTTAAAGTGAAAATAATTACAATTACATTTTTTTTTAAATATGTTGTTGGTACCAATTAAAAATTATATTTTATCACGTTTATTTCGTCATAAACAACTTGACCAATGAAATTCCTGACTTAATTCCCTGATATCCCCTGATCATTTCCTAAAATTCCCCGACTCCAAAATATGCCAGACCCTTCTATGACCCTCCCCCACGTTTTTTATTAATCTTTTTGATGAATAATATGTTTTAAAATTCAAATAATTTTTAATTTATTTATATTAACATAGTCTACTAGGGACTAGTCTTAGGACTACCGGATGAATATTGCTATCGGGAGGTTAAAGTTAGCGAGCAGATAAAGGTTATCAGCCACTTTAATATTTTACGCGTATTTCGAACTGAATTCATCTGCCGGATAGCTATCTGTAGGATAAATATATTTTTATACATACAACGCAAGGTTGGTACTGTTTTTACTGGTGCGAGCATGCGTATAAACCCTGCTGCTACCGCTACAACCTGGCTAGTGGCTACAACGCTCAACATTTGTTAAATAATGGCGGCTAAACAAGTGCGAGGAAACAGATGGCATCACGTGGGCGCAGAAGCTAAGATGTCTTCCAAGTATTAATTTCGGTATTTGCCAAAATGTGGGCAATAGTTGAGTACAACATTTTCAAAATTTCATTCATTGTACTCACATTTTGATAATTTGTTCTTATATAAATATAACTCTACAAATAGCTTGTCAGTTTATATCAAAGTGTGAATTAAATGTTCTAACTTTATATATAGTTAGAGCCTGGGTCTGTGCCTACTAAGCACGTGCACCAAGATTTTAACCTAAAAACAGATTCTGATTGGCTGAACCTCATTAAAAACAACGCGTCACTATGGTAACAACTATTTTAACTTTCAGATAAAAGTTATCAGGCACTTAAACCTCCAGATAAAAATGTGATGGAAAAATAGAAATTTATCTGCCTTTATCTGGCAGATAAATTTCTATCACTTTTTAACTTATCGATCAGATACAAATAGTTAACGGCCAGATTAATATTTATCTAGGAGTCATACAACGGACCTAGGAATTATAGTATATATTACACAGCTTCAGACAAAAAATAGAAAGTTTGAGTAACATTGTAATTTACTGATTTAATGATTAATATATTTCATATTTTGAGTAAAACAATATTTTCCCGTTTTTATTTAATATTTATCAAATTCCTAACTTATCCCCGTTTTTTCCTCCCTCGACAATTTCAAATTCCCGACTAATTCCAGTTATCCAGGATGGTAGACGCCCCGGAATACTTTCTTTAGTAAATTATTATCAATGCAATTTTGTATGTTGTGTGATTTTTTCAGCTTTTTTTTTTCATTTATTTGAGAATTTAACGTGTGCAGTTTCTTTAACGACTGATTATATCATCACAGGACTTATAAACTAATAGGCCTATATTGAACAGACATAACATACAGGCCCNCTCTCTACTATAAAAGTATATATAATTCCTTTTACCAATTTTAAATGCTTAAAATTGTTAAATCAAAAAAGGTGTTCATAATAATTGTATTCGAGTTATTCTTTTAATAATTTTTACAAAACTCTAATTCTTTAATTTATTTAAGAAAAAAATTGTTCTCTGTTTTTTATTAGTTATGACATAATAGACATGACAAACAAAATAGCATTTACAAGTTGCACCAAACATTACAAACAACTATTACTTATTTTTTATTTTAAATAGTTTCACTTTAACTCAAATTGTACATTTGTAAATATTCGAGTATTCAAATTAAGATTCGACCCATCTCTACTTATAAATTTGGGTAAACTACAGTGGGCCCATGACTTATTTGGTGCCGATTGACAGCTGACGGCTTTGAAAAGTTACCAGATCAAATTATGTATCCCTACGCCGAACCATATGATCTGCAAAAACATGTGTTTAGCAGCTGTCACTTCTGACAGTCATAATTTAGGTATCTACCTAAATGCTGACTGTCAGAAGTCAATTGTGAGCTGTCGGTCAGCACCAAAGAAGGCGCGGGGCTACTGTGTATGTTAGGTTAAAATGTAATACGCCGACTTGTGGATGCTCGATGCTATGTGCTCCGAGCCAATGCTATGTCGTGTATAGCATGACACCCTCCTGTGGTCACAAGACTACACAGGTCCCTCGATCGACCCGTGCGTGTCTCTTGACCAACAATCCAATTATATGTAGCGCACGGTTGCATAGCTACCTACTGCAGCCGGGAGTAAGTAAAAAAAAAACCTTTCATGAAAAATACCTGACAAGGAATTCTCCTTCCCACAACCGCCTCTCGGCCCTCTTTCAAGCGTATTGCTACCCGTTCAGGCAATCCAAATATTTACAAAGGTAAAGGATGAGGAAGGTAGAATTTAAAATTAGTTTACACTCCTTTGCGTAGAAAAAGAGTGAGAAACTATTTAAGGAGGGGAAGGGGGGAGGAACAGTCGGCGGGAAACTAGACCAGATGAGAAAAGGCGCCTTTACCCACGTGCCCACCGATGCGATAAAGGGAAAATAAATTAATAAGATGATCGGTTAAGTTTCCTTGCATGTCTGCGCCGTTAACAAACTTATAAATAATGTTCGGGAACTCATAGCCCAAACAGTACAGTGCTGGGAGAGCAAAGCTGTTCAAGCATGCGTGTATAGCAAGTTGCATAGGAGCTAGGCGTGCAACACGACACACCCCTACATCTTGCAGCATAACATACTACAATTAATATTAAACAACACACCAGTCCATCTAGAAATGCTAATAGTTGCTGAGGGTCATCATTAACGATCCTACATCACAAAAGGAGCTTGCCGTTATTACATGTGCAGTGCTGCGCGCCTAACTCCTATGCAACCTGTTGTACACGCTCGCTTGAACAGCTCTGCTCTCCCGGCACTGTATGCCGAAACTTTAAACACGATTTAATGGTATTATCATAGTTTTCCGAATGTAAGTGTAAATGGATTGTGAATTAATTTTGGTTCAAACAAGCTATGTGTGTATTTTGGGTTATGAGTTTCCGAACATCCTATATAGGGTCGCCCATTTCATAAGGAATTACAACGTCTCAACGAAAAGAAAGAGAATAGCCCACAAACAAATCACCTACTTCGGTGCTAGAATGGTCTTAGGCGTCACTCTCGCAACAGACTGAACTTCCGATGACGGGGATATCGGGGTTCAAATCCTGGTCGGGTGTGTGTGTGTGCTACGGATTTCTATCACTCAAGAAAAATCCGTCAACTTCGGTTGGGTTTGAGCTCACGAACATCGGGTCGCGAGACAGGAACTTTATCCCCAAGATAACCGGAGGTCGATCTTCGTGAATCGAATGATGACGGGGGGGTCACAACACAAATTGTATGATCATTTGTATTTTCCTCCTCCCCTGTTTGTTCTCCTACCGCAGGACAGCAGGGTCCAGGAACGTTTTAAGCGCACTTGGTTTCTGGGCAGTTAAGAATTAATGATCCGACCATTCTTGCATCTTAACTAAACTCCCCCGCGGAAACCCAAGGTCTCCCCCCCCCTTACCCCTTTTGACATGTAAAGAGAGCAGTTAGAACAAACTTGTAATTGGTTCATTAGCCACGGTTGAACGAGCTTCGAGAGATTTAACACCCCCGCCCCCCTTTATTTCCCCTTTACCAGTTCAAAACTTCACACGCCAAAGTAGACCACGGGACAAGATATTCCGTCCAAAGATGATCAGAACATTAATCACTGTCGATAATTCGGAACATTAGGAAGGATACACTTTATTCTTAACCGGCACAAGATATTCCGTCCAGAGATGATCAGAACATTTCACTGTCGATAATTCGGAACATTAGGAAGGATACACTTTATTCTTAACCGGCACAAGATATTCCGTCCAGAGATGATCAGAACATTTCACTGTCGATAATTCGGAACATTAGGAAGGATACACTTTATTCTTAAGCGACAAGTGTGATATGAATTTTTCATTTTTTCATTTTTTAATTTCGGAATCCTCCCATCCCATTCAATCTGTTAAGTTCAGCATCATATAAATATATTGAAAATCACTACAGTTTTTTTATAAAAAAAAGTATCTTAATGAAAAAGGCAGCACGTAAAGAATTACACATTTTATATGTATGAGAACGCAACCGTAAAAGGGTGATATAAGAGTCCAGGCTAGATTCAAACATAGCAAACTTATAATTTATTGATAAGCAGTGAAATGGCTGGGAAGTTTCCACTACTTTGGGAGAAGGAGATGAAGAAGGAAGGAGAGAGAGAGAAAGTTGTATTTTATCGCTCTTCCCACTTCTTATCTTGTTGCAGTGGCGAAGTTACGGGGGTGGTTTTGAGGGAGGGCGACTTCCCCAACATCCCAGACGGTAAAATAATGATTTTTAACGCGTTTTTTTTCCACGCCAAATTTATTGGTTCTACTGTTTTTTTAATCTTATATTTGTGTTCCCATCATTTGCGAAAATAATGTATTTTCATACCTACAGTAATTTTGTCCACCCCTAACAAACAGGGTGCCAATTTCTCAAGACGTCTTATAATTAAAGGAAGAGTGTGGGTCGAGTGATGAAGAAAATATATGAAGGTAGAGTGTGTGTGGATCAAAAGGAAGGGGTAGACCATGTGAGACGTGGCTAACTGTTGTATACGAACGTGTGAAAAAGAGAAACATTAAGGGTTTTAAGAATAAAAGAGCATGTATGACTCGGTGTATGGATGTTGTTGAAGAGAAGGAAGTATGCAAGGATAGGGAAGGTTTGGAGAAAGTTAGTGAGGATGAGCTAAGTATGGAGTAATAGTAGTTTTTTGAGCTAGAAGCACAGCAGTTTCTTTCCTACCCTGTAAGAACGGCGTAAGGGTGTCTTGGTGGTCTATGGGTAAGGTGTCAAGACTTCTGTGCTGGCGGCCGGGGTTCAATCCTCGGTCCCAGCACAGATTTATCTGATTACCAAACCCTTCCTTGCCAGGCCTCCACCGTGGTTCGGATCCCACGTTAAACTGTAGGTCCTCCATTTCATCTCTCAATCACCCTACCATTACACATTAGCATAAGTGCGTACAACCCGAACGGGTAGTAAGACGCGGTGCTGATAATAATAATAACAATAGCGTATGAAAATGTATGTATAAGTGTATGTGTGTGTACACAGATGTTAAAGACCTTTGACGTAGACAATCCTAAATGACCATTCGACAGATTGCCCAAGCTAGGGAGTAACTTTTTTTTATCGCCGCGTTTTACTATCCGTTCGGGTTGTAAGTTTATGTAGTAATTAAGTTAATGGTTTTAGGGATTAAGAAGGTTCTATTTATAGGAAATGTACCCGCATTTGCGTGGAGAGTGGAAAACCATTTTGAAAATAATAAAACCTTATTAAATAGTATGTCTTGTCATGAGCGTTGAGCGATATCTATCGATCGCAAAGGTTTGAAGTTTTAAAATTTGTAGCCCCCTTTAAACGAACATGTGCACATAGAGATTAAGAATTTTAAAATTTTGATTATATGTTTTTATTAGTTAAAAGCGTATAACCCGAACGGGTAGTAAGACGCGGTGCTAATAATAATAATATTAGTTAAAAACTTGGTCAGAAGAAATGAAATGAAGAGATTTTTTTTCTGTGCGTTTGAAGCAACGCTTGGTAAATGTGTGAAAATTCCAGAAATTTGATTTTAAAAAATCCTTGAATTTTTCCCATGAATTTTCCCTGACCAAGCAAATTATTGGATTCTTACCCGTTTTTCAGGTCGATAGACAACCTGATAAATCATGTTTACGACGTAAGGAGATACGTTTCTACCCTCCTTGTCCTGTGTTGTACTAACTGCCCTATTGCTATAGCCTCCCACATCTCAGTGATACCCTAGTAGAGTAGTGGCGGCTCGTGTATAGGCACTGCGGAACTGCAGCACCCCCTATTTCCACTTGATGTTATCGATAACATTTAATATAATGAGTCCTTTTTTCTTTAATTCTTTCTTTATTTTCGTAGTAAAATATATATTCCTTAAGCTTAATGTCCGTACTTCAGTAGCCATCCCCCAGTTTATGAAAAATATACAAAAATCTTTGTATGGAACTGTGCGCTTCACAGTGCCAGCGACGTGATGTTTGACTGTTGTGCACATGCGAGGGGGTGCACATAGAAGGGGGTGGGGAGGAAGGCGGGACTGCCAGGTAGAGAGATCACTGTTGCTCTCGCAGTGCCGGCTCTGGCGTGATGGTGGAAGGAAGTGTTTTTTTTACTCAGCGTGTGTTGTGCTTAAAAACCGTTAACTGCAGCACCCCCTATTTCCACTTGATGTTATCGATAACATTTAATATAATGAGTCCTTTTTTCTTTAATTCTTTCTTTATTTTCGTAGTAAAATATATATTCCTTAAGCTTAATGTCCGTACTTCAGTAGCCATCCCCCAGTTTATGAAAAATATACAAAAATCTTTGTATGGAACTGTGCGCTTCACAGTGCCAGCGACGTGATGTTTGACTGTTGTGCACATGCGAGGGGGTGCACATAGAAGGGGGTGGGGAGGAAGGCGGGACTGCCAGGTAGAGAGATCACTGTTGCTCTCGCAGTGCCGGCTCTGGCGTGATGGTGGAAGGAAGTGTTTTTTTTACTCAGCGTGTGTTGTGCTTAAAAACCGTGTTTCATATTCTTGAATGTGATAAAGTGTAGAAGAGTGTAGAATTATATTATTATTCTGCTTCCAGCTATTCCATTTGATTCTTTTTTTTTTCTGTTCTCTATTTAACATAAAGACTAAATGCGCTTGCAGTACTTTCAATGGAGAAAAATGTCCTCAATTGTTATCCAGAAATCAAGTAGAAAATTATTGAACTTTTTGCGCAAATTAAAACAAGAAGAATGGATTTCATTTTTTAAAAGAATAGATCAGGCTTGAACTGTAACAATTTAAGTTAAAGTAAGTAAAAAGGTTTGGTTTATTTTTGTTAAAATTTTATCAAATTCCTGAATAAATTTTCTTTTTATACATGTTTTTTTTCTCCTTTTACACAATTTTAAAACAAAGGCTAAACATTTTCTGGAGCAGCACCCCCACTGATTTTATCCACGAACCGCCACTGGATTAGAGATCGCCAATATTGTACCAAGTGCTTGTAAAACACGAATAAAAAATAATTGTGGCAATAGTTCTGAACGTTGCCTCTAAATAAATGACGGTTTGTGTGTTGTTTTACTCGTAAGTCCGTACTCGGTATGTGCTCCACCCCCGTGAACTTTCTAATCACGCGATTCCTACCCTACCCCCGCCTCTTTATCAAAGAACGACCTCTATATTTCAGCTCCGCGATTACTATACGACAAGAAATACACACGGAAATTAAAGTGGTTTTTTTTCTCCATTTACCCCTTTATTTCTTTTCCTAGAGCAATAGAAATGTTATAATAAAACCAAGTCAAGTTCTTCCCCTAAAAAAAGGAAAAGAAAAGGTTTTTTTTTGGTTGCTTTGTCGCCGAGCTATTGCACCCTCGCGCCTGATAAACGGGACCGTTTTCTTAACTTCTGACGAGCCACGGAAAGAGCATAAGAGAGCCACGGAAAGAGCACAAGAAGGAAATAGGATATGATAGATGCATGGAAAAAGCTTTTGTGAGTGCGATGGAAAGAGCACATGAGAGATGCATATAAAGAAAATCCCAGAGAACCACGGAACTAGCATAAAAGCGCGAAAGAAAGAACACAAGAGGGTCATAGAAAGAGCATAAGAGCACGGAGAAAGCAAATAAAGAGATAAGGCGGTTGTTTTTGTTCGAGGTGATAGCCCATTGTTCAAGCTACCTTATAACAAAACATATGACCCCCTGCCTCAGATTTTGGTGACGTCAGATCTCTTATGATAGATCCCATCTCCCCCCCCCCTTTTTTGTTCTCTCGTCGAAATGAAGCACGCCTTATAAGAGCGTCATGAGTACGGCACGCAATTTCTGACAAGCGTCTTTCAGCAGAACATCTCGCCTTCATGTGTTCAAACGTTCTTTATCGTGAACTTTCCTAAAACGAATTTTCCAACGACGGAAATTGGCGCCTCGGAAAATTACGGTGCTTGGGGAAATGTCCCTTGAGAGTTCTCTTTCTCTCTAAAGATTTTATTCAATCTCTTTTTCTCTCACATGCAGAATAAGCGTACCTCGTCATTCATTATATTATTGGAGGATTTAACGAGTAAATTCTAACCACATATAAATCAGAACAAGACTTACAAACTAAAATGACCAAATAGTAATACACCTGTTCCTTAAATTAATTGGTTTTCTATTCCAGACCCATGAAACGCATCTTACTACCCGAAAAGATTATCAACATATTTTACCTAATGGGATAGAAATGAGGATGGTAAATGTTAAGATTAAATGTACCCGCATCTGCATCGTGGGGAGGCAATATAAAAACATTTAGCTGTACAACTTCGCGGTTATAAAATCGTCCGTTAATACCGTGGATTTGGATATAGCGCCGATCTTTCTTTATCGTCGTGCCTTTGAATGGAATATTGAGAGAAATATGAGGCTGATTTTTCTTTTAGAGCCGCGTCTTACTACCTGTTCAGGTTATACACTTATGTACCAATTAGGCTAATGGTTTTATGGATGACGAAGGTTATATTTAAATGAAGTATACCTGCAATTACGTGTAGGGAGAGTATAAAACCATTTTGTAAAAAATAACCTTCGACACACCTGACCCGAGATTCGAGCCTCGGTCTCCCCCGTCATCGGCAGGTTAGTCTACTGCGAGAATAGCGCCTTAGACTATGGGTCCACCGAAGCGAGTGAGGGTTGCTGTTATAAAAAATTCGCACTGCAGGAAGCGCTCGCGCTTAAATTACCAAACAATGGAGCAAACGTGGTTTATGATAAATCCCGTCGGGAAGGTAAAAAAAAAAAAAGAATGTTTACTGGAAAAATAAATTATGAAGGGAATGTAGGGATACTGAGTTAAGCGCACTGTTTTAGCAACTTTTATAGCAAAATTGAATTAAATTATTGGTCCGGTAGAAATATAGTTTAGTTTTATCCACATGGCGATATCAACAGTTGTTGAATATCCATCATGAGCATAGAGGCATTTGATGACAAACTTTTTAAATGAAAAGAAAAAGTTGTCATTAAATTCAAGGACATCCTGGACGGATATTCAAAATTATTGTTGATATCACCGTGTGAATAAAATTAAACTTGGTTTATACTGAAGCAATATTTGATTTATTTTTGACAAAAAAAAGTTTTGCTATCAAAAATTGAAAAAATAAAAAAAAATGTTGCCCTTGACTCGTATTCCCTGCGCTCCCAACTTAAGGTAAACTTTCTCAATTGAGAGTGGCAGATGCTACCGCTCTCACGAACTGGGTTTCTCACAAGGAAATATAAAGGGTGTTCGGAAACTCAGAGCCCAAACTACACATATAGCTTGTTTGAACCAAAAGTAATATAAAATCCCTGTACCCTTACATCCGGAAAACTACACTAATACCATTAGATCGTGTTCAAAATTTCGGTGTATATAGCTGGGAGAGCAAAGCTGTCCAAGCATGCATGTTCAACAGGTTGCATAGAAGTTAGGTGCGCGGTACTACAAACCTCTATATCTTGGAGCACGGCAGTAGAACATACCACAGTTAAAAGTAAACAACACAGCAATTCATCTAGAAACGTGAATACGTTCCGAGGGTCATCATTAAGGGTCAAATACCACAGACAGTGCTCGCCATTATTAGGTTACAGATACACTGGCAAGTGAATTGCGACATTTCTCACGTGAGTACTGTCCAGGTCTGTTTACACTGGCGGTAATAAATTGCTACGAGATCTGTCTGCGAGAGTTCTCACAAAGCTTGTTTACACTTGAGAGGAGAATATTGCTCGCGAAAGGTTTGTTTCAATCATTTTGGAATAACGCCTCCCGTCAGACGTCTCAAATATGCTGCTGCATTACTAATATTAAGCCAAATCTATTCTATTAGATATGACATATCTACATTGTAGTGTTTCCA
>CABEEJ010001317.1:73051-100891 GCA_901482245.1 Timema douglasi | reverse complement strand
GGGGGGGGGCAAATGCGCACAAGGGTTTGTAAAAGATCTGGGGAGGTGCGAAGGGTGTGGTTCTCTATCTCTATTTTTGAAATGACGAAGTAGAAGACCAGTGGAAAAGCAGAAGGCTGAGATAAGCTTCTGTTTCTGTGCTCACGCTAACGGGTAATGTATGAGAGGGGGAGGGGGTTAGGCTAAAGATGGATCTCTCTTACACTTGTCTGCGCTACCAACTGAAAAAAAAAATCTGAGAAGGATTTTTAGTTTTATTTAAAAAAAAAAAGAACATTTGTTTATTTTAAGTATTAAACTTGCACTTTCTGAACCAACTGATTACATCAGCGCACGAGAATTTCTATGAGCGAGAGATAAAGGGCCTACCAATTTTACCAAAAAAGGTATTTTCACCTATTTTACAGGGTTTTTTTTACACGCCACAATCGACACAGGACCAATGGTCCTCCAAAGGAGTTTGTGCTACGGATTGTTATCGCTCAAGAAAAAATCCATTGACCCCGATTGGGTTTGAACCCACGAACATCGGGTCCTTAGGTGAGCCCTTTACCCCTAGACCACCATGGTCGACGAGAGCTATTTGTACGTGCCCAGAAAATGTAATTGGTTTAAAGTGACTATGGATATCACGTGCTTCGGTGCCCACATGATATAAGGCGTCACTCTCGTGTTAAACTAAACCACCGATGACAAGGAAAACCTGGGTTCGAATCCCGGTAGGGTATACTGAGGGTAGTTTTTCCTAACTAGTTTTCCACTCTACCTTCAGGTAAATGCGGGTACACTTCCTTTAAATATAACCTTCCTAATCCATAAACCCATCGTAATTAGTACCCTAACGGGTAGTGAGCCGCGGTGGTAAAAAATAAAGCAACATCTCCCAAGATTATATATAAGGTTATATTTATAAATGTACCCGCATTCGCGTGGAGGAAGAGTGGAAAACCACCCTTAATACACCCGACCGAGATTCTAACCTCTATCTCCCCCGTCATTGGCAGTCTAATCTACTGCGAGAGTAGCGCGTTAGACCACGCGGCCAACGAAGCGGCTAAGATTGCTAACTTTTCATTATTCATATCCGACGGCCGTAGATTAGTTATCAGTAAGGACACCAACTTTTCGCGAACAGTGTTTTCCCGAAATGTTTGAGAAATCAATTTAGAAAGCGCTAAAACTTGTTTCAAGTTCAAAGAAATCATTATTACGTATTTTTGAGTTCACGAAATAAAGCGATAAAGGTATTTTATACGCGAAATCGAAGTTTTTCCCCCGATATATTATTATTATTCGTATTTTAAAACGAAATTCACGTTTTCTAGGCAAAATTCTGTTCGTTAAAACGCAAATAACATTAGCTACCATGTTGATTTCGACTGCTATAAAATGAATGCAGTAGTGGTCAAGGTCAAATCTATGCAACCTTTACCATCGATGTCTACAAATATTAAAAGACTAGTTGATAAATAAACAGTGTACTCTCAAAGTTCGATCGTAATTTTATTCTCTTCTATGTAGACTTGAAAATAATTAACCTAAAAAACCATGTGTTTATTGTATTCCGTTTCAAATCTAATGATAAAATATTGATTATGTATTTATTTGTATAGTTTAAAAGTAATCATGAACTAGTTTATTTATTGGATTATTAAGTTATACGTTATTTTTATTCACTTTCAGATAAGACAAAATATATATATATCGATGTATCGAATTAATATTTTTGTGTTGTTTTTTTCACTTTCTTTGCTATTCTTATCTTTGGTTGTTTGTGATATTTGCAAACCCAGGAGTTTGTGATTTCAATGTATCTATGTTTGTTATTTTAAGTTAGAATATATTTTATCAGTCTTCATCTATGGTTTTATATTATATTTTATTCGTAAAAAAAAAGTGTAAAAAAGTTGGGGGGTTTTCGTGATTTTTCCGGATGTTTTAAAACCATTTTTACGACGAAATTTTTGTTTATTGTAGAATTTTTATGACCAAATTTCAAATATTTATTTACTATAATATTAAGTATCTAGTTATAAAATACATAAACTAAGATCACAAGAAGTTGAGGATGACTTCCAAGAAAATTCACTCTCATCCAGCTGGCTAAATGGCGGAAACAAAAAAAAACTTACCCTCTGTGAGCTGGGTTCGAGAATAAATCCCCGGCCTCCAATATCACTGAATTTATCATTTAGGTTTAATTTACCATTTGAATGAGTTTTAATTTCTAGTGAAATTGAAACTAAACATTAAAGTAACATTAACGGTTAAATCAATAAAACAAGGAGCGAGGTGTCGTTGGACTTGAGTCATTCTTCTATAAACGTGTTGTTCGCTGTTGCTTATTTTGATGGCATCTAGCGCAGCGTTGCGGGACCTAAGCGTACTCGAAGAAACCAAAAATTGCAGGATACGGTGGCTCTATCGAGCATAGGTATTTTATAAATTTTTGTAATATTATTGTAATTTTATGGCATCACTTAGATACTAAATAGCTAAAAAAAAAACATATCTAATTTTTTAAAGGGCTAAATCATGATCGTATATATATTTGTGTAACTGTTTAATGAGTATAAGCTAATTTAGCTATATCTATATTTGTTTTTAAATGCTCCCACTAAGTACATCTAAGGAAAAAATCCAATCACATTTTACATAAAATTGTATTTTTTTAAACTAATTGTAAATACGTGCAAAAATAATATAGCAATATATTTTTAAAAGTACCAACATAGAGCGTATTTTTTAATATTTGGAAAAATACTACAAAAAAATTACACGATTATCAAAAAATAAGTTATCAAATGATGAAGCTAATAAAAAAATAGGGTTTCAGTTAAAAGCGACCCGCTTCGGTGGCCGCATGGTCTAAGGCGCTATTCTCGCAGTAGAATGGACTGCCGTTGACGGGGAGATCGAGTTTCGAATCTCGGTTGGGTGTAGTGAGGGTGGGTTTTCCAAAATGGTTTTCCACTCTCCCTCCACACAAATGCGGGTACACTTCCTGTTAATATTACCTTCCCAATTCCTTAAACCATCAGCGTAAATATAACATATGAGTATAATCCGAATGGGTAGTAAAACGCGGTGATAAAAAATTACAAGCGGCGCTTTTGTGTATGTGTATGTGTATGTGTGTGTGTGTGTGTGTGTGTGTGTGTGTGTGCGTGTTACATTTTTACATCCACTACTGTTTCCAGCCTGTGGCCGGGGACAGTTTTTTATTAATAATACTTAGATCACGTCTTACTACCCGTTCGGATTATACGCTTAATTACTAATTCATGGTGTCTACTAAACTTGACCAATGAAATCCCCGACCTTTTCCCTGATCATTTCCTAAAATTCCCGACTAAAAAAGTATGTCACATCCTTCTAACTCGCCCCCCCTCCCTCCACCCTCGTTTTTATATAAATCTTTTTTAAAATAATAATAAGTTTTAAAATTTGAATTAAAATTGTTTACTAGAAATTAAAAATATTTTACACAGCTACAAACAAAAAAATGACATTATAATTTACTGATTATTGTATTTCATATTTTGAGTAAAATATCATTTTCAAGGATTTTTGTTGTGATACACCAAATTCCCGACTTATTCCCGTTTTTTCCCGATCACTTCAAATTCCCGGCTAATTCCCGTTTTCCCTGATTTTCCCGTATGGTAGACACCCTGTAATTACGCTAATGTTTCAGGAATTGGAAAGTTTGAATATAGAGGAAGTGAACCCGCATTTGCGTGTAGAGTGTGAAAAAAACATTTAGAATTTCAGTTCACCCGAGCGAGATTTGAACCTTGATCTCCCCATCCTGGGCAGTCTAGCTCAACACGAAACCAGCGTGTTAGCTAACTAAGCCCCCGTGGCGGGTCAGTTTTTTATTCCAAGCCCATATATTTTCCACTACCGTCTTGCTAGGCCTGTCGTAGCTTCATATGCCTTATAATCAAACTTAAGACTAGAACAGACTCAACATCCAGACCCCCGACCATTAATTTATCAATGTGAAAGGGTAAACCCATAGTTTCATCAATTATATATTTTTTAAACATTTAATTTAATTATTTTATTTTTTTAGCACCAGGTTTTACTTCCTGTTGGGTTTATACGCTTATGAACTAATTAAGCTAATGGGTTAGGGATGAGTAAAGTTGAATTTATATTGTACCCGCATTTGCGCGGGTAGTGGGAAACCGTTTAGGGAAAAACCACCCTCAATACACCCGACCGGGATCGAAGCACGATCCCCCCCGTTATCGGAAATCCAGTCTATTGCGAGAGAAAACACCTCAGACCATGGGGCCACTAAAGCGGTTAGTTTGATAAATTAATTTTCGTCTTGTATTTATAGATTCAAAATGTATTTTCGTAGAAATGATTTTTTTTCTGCATCTATTTTCAACCCTTCCGTGCGGATAATTTCTATTTGATGATCCTCCATCCCCAAAAATTTTAAAGTAGCACTGCTATAAACGATAGGGGATGGACAAGGGTATGTAGGGGTAGAAATTGAAGAAATGCACCCGCATTGCCACAGTGATGAAGAGCACGCGGTAAACGCAATAATTAATTATTATATTTAAACATATTTTTTTAAATGTGACGGTAGATTGGGTAGATAGACATCTCGTTGAAAACTTTGTAAAGTTACGGGGGTGAGTTTGCACCCCCTCATTTATAGCTCCGTGGAGGTCGTTGGGTAAGGGAGAGGGGAGGCACAGGGTGCAAGATGTTACCCAGGGGGTGAGACCACACCTTGGCTCAAACCAATTAGGGTTTAACTAATCTAGGGCTGAAAGAGGAAACCGTAAGCTACTAACGCCTCACTTACCACCCGCCCCCCTTGCCTCTTTCACTCCCAAGACACAGTAGCCCTTTCTTCTATGACTTCTGTCTCAACTTGATTCGGGCCAAGTCTTATTATGAACACGGCCTGGATTTTTATGACCTATAATTTATTTTATTCTTAAGTCTCTGCTTATGATCCCCTTGTAGAGCTGTATATTTTACATTCATACCTAATCATGCCATTCCCCTACAAGGTAGGCAATAAACTGTGCATATATCTCAAAAAACAACTCCATACCTAATCCATCCTCACTAACGTTCTCCACACTTCCCTATCCTTGCATACTCCCTTCTCTTCAACAACATCCATACACCGAGTCATTCATGCTCTTATATTATTAAAACTATTAATGTTCCTCTTTTCACACATTCGTCTACAACATTTAAACACGTCTTACATGGCCTACCTCTTCCTTTTGATCCACACACTCTACCTTCATACATTTGCTTCGTAGCTCGAGCCACTCTCATCCTCTCTAATAAGCTCAAACCAACGTAAGACACTTCTTTCACATTGACCTATTGCATACCCTTTCAAATTGCACTCCTTCAGCACCCATTCATCACTGACTCTGTCCATACGAATTTATTCTCTTGGTTTTAGTCCTTCTAGAGTCATTTTTAGACATTTGTATGAATTTTTGCATTTTTTTTTTATGATGAAGGCTCTTAAGGAAGAAAAATAGTTATAACCTTGTTTATATTGATAAATCTCCATCCACACTTGAGGGAGTTTTAAGTGTTGGACATATGACAGGACTCCAACTGAATGAAGATCAACTTTTTGATGAAATCTGTCTCCTGAAAGATGTTTTCCCCCCTATCTTGAAAAATGAAAACATGACCAGCACAGCAAAGTGGTAAATGTTTTGACATGTCCACCCATATGCTTGGACATGAACTTTATATATATCACTGCGGACGATGACCGGTATTCTTTTCATTTGGGGATTTGGTAACTCTAATTACCAAGGGCGGTGGGGGGTATGTTTAAACTGCCCCCGCCCCTCCTCATCCCATCAGTTACACCTATCACACGCTTATGGTTTTATTTGAAAATAATATTTGCGTACCAAATTCTTTCTTATATATATATATATATATATATAAATTTTTTTTAGCACCGCGTCTTAGGGTTTGTTCAAGTATTATGTAAACACATTTTTGGCCATTTTTAATCCCTCCTCCCCCCCTTGTAAGCAAAAATAAGAAACCCCGCCCCTCCCCAATATCTTATATAAGATTTGTCGACTTTTTTTATTTGTTCAGGGGAATAGACATTATTTTTTTTTTAAATGCAGTTTTGCTTATAGCCTGAACAGGTAGTAAGTGATGGTAAAAACCTAGGTTACTCAAGCTTTGGCTTTCTTCTTTAGCCTTCTCCATGTCTTCCTCGTTTAGCCAATCAGCATCTTCATTGCGGCCCGAAGTCCAAGCGACTTGCGATGCGCCCCCCGTCTTTCTCTGTCTTGCGTAAGCATTGTTCTTACCCCCTCCCTTTCTTTGTCAGCAAAAAATAAGCAAAGTTCGAACCCCCTCCCCCTAAGGTGCTTACGTAATACCTAAAAGTCCCCCTTACTAACCAGTCGGGTTATATGGTTTTGTAATAATTTACTCTGATGATCTTAGGGATTAGGAAGGTTTATTTAGAGGAAGTGCACCCACATTTACGTGGCGAGAGATTGGAAAACCATTATGGAAAAAACACCTNAAAAAAAAGGTCCTTCCTAACTCGTCCTTACTATAGCAAGAGTACCTGTAACAAGCAACCGGTGCTCAATAGATCGATATACGGCCGGTACAGGGGGGAACAGCGCTGCGTGTCTCATCCGCAGACCAGCAACGCAACCAAGCGGAGGGGACGAGAACTTCTAAACTAAAGTTCTAGACCAGGGGTTACTAAAGTTTCGAGGTTCGATGGGGCCAAACATCATCAAGAACGTAAAGGCTGGTTCGTAGAGAACGCTAAGCTATGATTCCTCTTTTCTCTCCTGAATTCGGTGTGATTTTTTTTTTCTGGTTTGCTACAGTGGTGCTACTATTAGCACCGCGTCTTACTACCCATTCGGGTTATACGCACGTAGACTAATGTGTAATGGTAGGGTGATTGTGAGATGAAATTGAGGACCTACAGTTTAACGTGGGATCCGAACCACGGTGGAGGTCTGGCATTCCCCACATTCACAAGATGTATTGTCAGAGGTGAAGGAAGGGTTTGATAATCAGATAAATCTGTGCCGGGACCGAGGATTGAACCCCGGACCCCTCAGCACAGAAGTCTGACACCTTACCCCCTAGACCACCAGGTCACCGAGTGCTACAGTAAGTTGAGTTATTATGAAAAATGCGCATTTGCGATAAAGTGAATTTTTCCATGAATTCTACTGTCTTCACACGAATTACACGAATTTAATGCCGTTTTTATTCCTTCTAAATTAACACAATTTCCTTGTAATTTGGGCAAATACCACGACATCCCATATAATTTTCAACGTAGTAAATCCGGCGATAGCGCTATGCCAGGGCTTCCGTTTGGCCGGATAGTGTCCGTTTTTGCCGATTTTTAAAGGTATAAAAGGGATCAGAGGATTTACAAGTATTTTAATGAATTAAGGTGAGTTTTTTTTTTAGGTTAACATTAAAAATCACGATTTCTACTTTAACACATTTAAATACTTAAATTTCGATATATTGATTCTTTGTTTTCAACTTTTAAAATATGTCACGCCAGGTCCAAGTAAAGACAATAATATATACATGGACCTTGCTACAAGCTGTCATGATTGGCAAAATTATATCTTCTTTATTTTTATTCCTTTGTTCTTATTTGACAGTTCTTTAGTTTTGTACAACATGTGTCGATATTATTATTGTTTTGGTCCAAACATAAATTGATAATCCATTATTCCGATATTGATATTTGTAAAAGTGGACATATCAACTAAGTGTGAAATGTTATGTACGTGTTTATATTTGATTTTTCTCCGAATATGTTAATAAATAGTTTAATACACAATATGAATTTAAAATGTACACAGGTTATATCCTGATTTTTTTTTAAAATAAATACTAATTTGACTCGTATTTATGTAACTAATGACATCACTTTCAGCATATAATATCATCGTATGTTTTTTAGGAGAAAAATAACACCACTATTCCCCTAAAAATAACCTTACCTATTGCATGTATCTAGTTATGATGATGACCTGTGCTGGAGGGTCCGGGGTTAAATCCTCGGTCCTGGCACAGATTTATCTGATTACCAAACCCTTCCTTCACCTCTGACAAGACGTGTATTAATCACAACTTGTGAATGTGTGGGAATGCCAGGTCTCCACCGTGGTTCGGATACCACGTTAAACTGTAGGTCCTCCATTTCATCTCACAATCACACACATTAGCGTAAGTGCGTATAACCCGAACGGGTAGTAAGACGCGGTGCTAATAATAATAATAATAATAATAATAATAATAATAATAGTTATGATGGCGTTCTCCAAAATGTCTTGTTTGTACTCAGATGATATTAAAGAGGAATAGGAGTTGGTGCTAATAGCAGCTGTCCGATATTTTTATAATCAGTTGGCAGAGCAAATCTTAGCTTAGTTTATCTTTCAAGTGTGAACCAGCTTTAAGTCTCTCTCTCCCCCACCTCCTTGGCCCAGTCTTCTCCTCTCTCCTCTACACCCCCTTCAACCATCTGTCCCTTGGTCTTCCTCCTGGTCTCCTACCTCTCCACCCCCACCAATCCATATCTTACATCCTCCTGGTCATACTTTCCCTCTCCTTTCTTTTCACATGGTTGTACCACCTTAGTCGTGGCTTCTCTATCCTGTCTTGGACTGTCTCTTCCTTTACTATTCCTCTTACTCTCTCATTTCTCATCCTGTCAAATTTTTGTCACACCGATCCTGTTTCTCATAAATCTCATTTCACCTCGCCTGCATTCAAGTTCTGCTTTTATCCTGTTCCTTCGTTTCCGCAGAGTACGTCAATGGCTGTAGGTGATAGGCCTTGTAGGCCGACATCTAAACACAGATGAATCATAGTTGGTTATGCAAGCACACTTTTGGACATTTTTAACCCCTACCCTAACCCTTGTAAGCAAAAATAAGCAAATACCTCCCCCAATTGCTTATATAATATTTGTCAACTTTTTTTTTATTTGTTCGGAGGAATAACCATGCTTTTTTTTAAATGCAATTTTGCTTATAGCCTAAACAGGTACTAAGTGATGGTAAAAATCTAGGTTACTCAAGCTTTGGCTTTCTTCTTTAGGCTTCTCCCCTTCTTCCTCGTTTAGCCAATCAGCATCTTCATTGCTGCCAGAAGTCCAAGCGGCTTGCGATGCGCCCCCATCTTTCTCTGTCTTGCGTAAGCATTGTGCTTACCCCCTACCCCTAAGGTGCTTACGTAATACCTAAAAGTCCCCCTTACTAACCAGTCGGGTTGTATGGTTTTGTACTAATTTACTCTGATCATTATTATTATTATTATTATTATTATTATTTAGCACCGCGTCTTACTACCCGTTCGGGTTATATGCTTTAAGTACTAATTACGCTAATGGATTAGGAATAAGGAAGGTTGAATTAGAGGAAGTGAACCCGCATTTGCGTGGGAGGAGATTGGGAAACCATTTAGGAAAAACCACCCCCAGTTCACCCGACCGAGATTCGAACCTCGATCTCCCCGTCCTCGGCAGTCGAGCTCAACACGACAAGCGCGTTAGCCAACTACGCCACCGAGGCGGGTAATTTACTCTGATGATTTCAGGGATTAGGAAGGTTTATTTATATGAAGTGTGCCCCCATATACGTGGCGAGAGAGTGGAAAATCGTTATGAGAAAAAAAAACCTCAACACACACGACCAAAGTTCGAACCTCGAGCTCCCCGTCATCGACAATCTAGTCTATCGCGCCTTATTCATCGTGACCACCGGCGCCGCGGCTAAAGGTCGATTTATACCTGTAATATGAGAGGGAGGAGGTTAAGCCCCACGTCTTACTACCTGTTCAGGTTATACGCTTATGTACTAATTACGATAATGAGTTAGGGATGAGGAAGGTTGAATTTAGATATTAGGAGTGTACCCGCGTTTGCGTGAAAAAAAACCTATTTAAGGAAAACCACCCATAGTACAACCAACCGGGATTCGAAACTCGATCTCTAGTATAGATCTCAGTCTAGTATATGAGAGTGACAGTGCAACCACTGTATATATATATTTTTTAATGTTCCAATGACATGTATCATGTTATTTTTTTAAAAGAGACACATTTTCCTATCTTCTTTGCTATTCATACTTGCTTCTCTCTTTCTTTCTATATAAAATAGATAACCGCGCAGACAATACCGCCCCGTGTCGAGAGGTGTAAAGGGCAAGGAGGGGGGGGGGAGGGGCGGAGCGCCGAGGTGGTCAGCCTAAGGGAAGAGATTGTGACGAGGGCCGCCCTGTCTGTCCACCCAAGCGTACAAACGCTTCTACAGTCGGCGAAGCGATAGAGAAAAGCGAACACACCCCATCCCCCACCCCTAATAACCCCATCTCATCCACCCTGCTCTAGCAAGCCATGACAGGACCGTGGTGGGGTGTAACAGGAGGTAGAATAAACCCATGCGCTACCCATATTAACTGACGAGAAGACACTAATAAAAATGGATCTGCTTAAAAAAAAAACCTTGCTTAATTATTATATTCAAACAGTCAAATTTTCATATAAAGTGTTTTATCTGACAAATAGAAAAGTTACTAGATCTTATTTCAATACCTATAAAATAAAATAATAATTTTAATAATGTTCATATTTGATTTGGTAATTTATAAAAACAAAAGGAAGTGTTTGTGTGTGTGTTTGTTTGTGTGCGATGATAGCCAAATCTACGGCACGTAGAGATCTGAAATTTTTAACATAGGTGGACGGAAGGGGGTCCGAATGCACCTCAAAGCCGGATTTTTAGATTTTTAATTAGACTTTTTTTAAACAAATTTTTGAAGATAATATTTTTAATCTGGTTAAAAATTACGTTTCAGATATAACGTTTCCATTCGAAATCGGGTACCATTGGGGGAGGGGGGGTGGCTTATATAATTCTTATAATATATATTTAACACAAACATAAGACCTCAAAATTTTTCACAATTTCCTAATAATACGTCATTAACATAGTATCACCTTTATCATAAATAAGACCTAAAGATTTTGTAAAAATCAATTTTAAAAAATAATGATTTAGCAGCGTGTCTTACTACCCGTTCGGGTTGGTTATACGCTCAAATACTAATTACGCTAAAATATGTGTATAGGCACTGCGGAACTGCAGCACCCCCTATTTCCACTTGATATTATCGATAACATTTAATATAACGAGTCCTTTTTTTCTTTGATTCTTTATTTATTTTTGTAGTACAATATATATTCCTTAAGCTTAATGTCAGTACTTCAGTAGCCATCCCTCTGTTTATGAAAAATATACAAAAAAATCTTTATTAAAGAATACTAGGGATCTGCATGGAGCTGAAATGTGAAACGGAGAATTTCCTAGTGATCTCAGTAGTTGAATTAGGTAGAAGTTTTGTGAGGTAGCAACAGAAGAGTATTAAGCAAGTAAGAGTGAAAGTGGGAAAGTTGCAGGATAAAAGTGTGAAAGCACAATATTAAAGATTGCTTGGCGAAAAATTAACTTTACACAAGCATGAATGTAATGTCAAAATAGACGCTAATGATAAAGAAAGTTCTTGGAACAGAATAACAGAGGTATGGGATGAGTACGCTAAAGATGTGTGTGGAGATGCGAAGGTGGGGAACTTAGAAAGAGATGCATGGTGGGATGAACAGGTGAAAGAAGCTGTAAGAAAAAGAAAGAAAGAATCATACAAACAAATGATTGCTGTGAAGAGTGAAACAGAACTTAAAAGATTGTTAGACATTTACAAGAGAAAAATACGAATGTAAAGAAAGCTGTACAGGAGAGTAGAGAGCAAATGAGATTAAAAGAATGAGAATGATTTTGAAGTAAATAAGCTGTTTTAAAAATGGGTAGAGATAACGATATATGGAGAGCAAGGAAAGGCCTATGGCGTTCAGAATGAACGCGGTGAGCCGAGATGAAAATGGTATAAGAGAGGAATGAAGGGAGTATTTTTTGAGCAAATGTATAGAGAAAAAGTAGAGAAAGTAGCCGCAAATAGAGAAAAATGTTATGATGAATGAAAGAATCAGCGAGTGTTAAAAGCTATGAAAGTGTTAAAGAATGGCAAATCTGCGGGCGCAGAGGGGATCACAAGTGAAATGCTCGAGTGTGAGGGGCATGATACATGGTAGATTGTGTGAGTTGTTCAATATGTGTGCTAGGATTTCAAATGTTTCTAATGATTGGAAGAATCCTATCACTGTTCCTTTGTATAAAGGCAGAGGCAGTGAGAGTAAATGTAAGAATTATTGGGCAATTAGTTTATCGAGTATTCCTGGCAAAGTTTTTTTGGGAGAGTTTCAATTGAGAGGGTGCATGAAAACAGTGCGGACACGATTCGGGGTGTGCAATATGGCTTCATGGCAGTTGGAGGTTGCATGGACCAGATATTTGCATTGCAACAAGTGATTGAGTCTAGAATGGAAGTAAGGAAGAAAGTGTATTGGGCATTCACTGAGAAAGTGCACGATAGGGTGAATAGGAATGTATTATAGAATGTTCTGAGAGAGTATGGTAAAGATGCATGTAGAATGTGTTGATCAAAAGAAAGGGGTAGATCATGTAAGACGTGGCTAAATTTCATGGACGAATGTGTGAAAAAGAGAAATATTGATAGTTTTAATCATAAAAGAGCATGTATGGGTGTTGTTGAAGAGAAGGAAGTACGCGAGTATAGGGAGGTGTTGAGAAAGTTAGTGAGGATGGATTAAGTACGGAGCTGTTTGAGTTATAAGCATAGTTTCTTGTTTACCCCGTAAGGTAACGGCGCGATTAGGTATTTATGTATTACTTATAATCTGGACTGTATTAACGGCTTACCTACACCAGTGGTACAAAGGACTTAATGTCAGACTCGTCTAATTTAGTTTAAGTCAGGGACATAATCACGGATGGGTCTACTGGGGTTGGCATTACCTAAATAGTTTTCCTCTCTCTAAATTTATATAAATGCGAGTATGTTACATTTACATTTTACCTTTCTAAACTATAAACTATTAGTGTAATTAAATGCAGATATATTGGACGAATAGATAGAATGCATAATACTCATCTGAATTATCTCACACTGATTATATACGTAAGGCCGGATTGAGGGGGAGTCCACGGGTGTCATTCCCTAACTATTCTATGATTGCTACTAAGAGCTCATTGATGAATTTCTAACCCACTTGGATAAGGTTTTTTTTTTACCTAAAAGTTCAATAAGGTGTATTTAGCTTTAAGTGACAACAAATATGTCTAAGAGTGGGTAATTCTGAGAAATGAGAACAGTCTCAGAAGAATTTTTTTGAAAACTACAATTTTGTGATGCAGGGTAAAATTCTAAGTTTTGATTGGTTAAGCACACAGGCCACTTTTCATCTTTTTGTTTATTACTTCAAGTCATAGTGTGTTTTGATTAAGAATGAAGTTATTTAGACAAGAGTGGGGTTACAGGGCGTGCATGAGATAGAAGAGGAAGCAAGACTGAGATGGTATGGGCATGTAATGAGGATGTTGGAGTATATGAGATAGTAGAGGAAGCGAGACTGAGATGGTATGAGCAAGTAATGAGGATGTTGGAGCACATGAGATAGTAGAAGAAGCTAGGCTGAGATGTTATGAGCATGTAATGAGGATTGAAAAAGAGAGGATGCAAAAAAAAAGTTGGAGATTGGCAATGAAGTATGTAGGAAAAAGACCGCAAAGGAGGCCAAGAAAGAGATGGGGAGAGCAGATAACATTAAGTGTTCAAGTGAGAGGATAAGAATGGAAGAAATTAAAGGAGAAAGAATGGTGGAAGGATAGAGTAAGATGAAGACATTTTATTAAACTGACCAGGCCACAATTTGTAAACAGTTTTTTATGTTGATATGGCATTTTGAAGAGCCATAGTACCACAAGTGACCACCTAGAACACAACACAGTGGCACTTGAAACATTTCAGAAATACCACATAAACTATCTTAAAGACGCTCTTCCGTCAGTCAAGAGTTTTTATTTCAGTGATGGAGCTGCTAGTCAATATAAGAACCGAAAGAACTTCATTAACATGTGCCATAACAAGTCTGATTTTGATCCAGACGCTGAGTAGTATGTTTTTGCTTCTGCTCATGAAAAGAATACCCGTGATGGAGTAGGACGTACTTCGAAGAGAGAAGCCACCGAAGCGAGCCTGCAAAGAGACTATGCAAATCAGATTCTCACCCCAGAGGATTTGTATGAGTGTTCTGTGGGAAACCTTAATGGCATACCTTACATTTTTTGTTTCAACAGAAGAAGTAAAAACAAATTATGAAGGGTTGAAGCCTAGATTTGAAAAATGAAAACTAGTACCTCGAACCAGAGAAAAGTATATATTTTTGCCCCTCAGCAAATCTACAGTGAGATGTTACCGAACAGCTGCATCTTTTGAATATGAATATCTCCCAGTAGCAGTGGCACAATCTTTTGAATATGAATATCTCCCAGTGGCAGTGGCACAATCTATTGAATATGAATATCTCCCAGTAGCAGTGGCACAATCTTTTGAATATGAATATTTCCCAGTGGCAGTGGCACAATCTTTTGAATATGAATATCTCCCAGTAGCAGTGGCACAATCTATGGTTCCAAATATTCTGATTTAAAATGTGGTGACTACATAACCTGTATTTATTATGAACAGTGGTGGCTTGCTGTAGTTGAAATTATCAGTTATGAAAATTAAGACCTTCATGCAAAGTTCTTTGAGCTTCCAGATCCAAGAAAATCTTTCCACAAGTCGATTGAGTCATAATAGGTTCCATTATCGAGGGTTGTGCGAAAAAAACACACCTTTAGAGCCTACCACACCTACAAGAAAAAAAATAGGACACCAAAGAAAATGATGGAAATGTGTGTATGTAGGAAAATGACAGTAAGTGAGGCTAAGAAAGAGATGGGAGGAGTAAATGACAGCAAGGGAGACCAAGAAAGAGATGGAAGGAGTTAATGACAGCAAGGGAGGCCAAGAAAGAGATGGAAGGAGTTAATGACTAGCAAGGGAGGCCAAGAAAGAGATGGAAGGAGTAAATGACAGCAAGGGAGGCCAAGAAAGAGATGGAAGGAGTAAATGACAGCAAGTGAGGAGAAGAACAGAAGCAATTAGAGGAGGGAGAGTGATGGAAGGATAAAAGAAGATGGAGGCATTGTACTAAGCTGACTCAACAACAGGCGAGAAACAAATGACGATGATGATTATGATGATGATATGATACTTACAGGAATCATTCACCAGAATACTGATAAACTTTGCAATGAAATATCACAGCTATAGAATGCCTGTAAAGTATGTCCCAATCCCAATAATGGATGCCAATTTTATGGATCAGCCGCAATTTACATTTGTGAATTTTGGGCTTATTAATTACTACACAGCAATAAAACCTGATGAGTCTAAAATTCAAATTTTTACCACACGTAGGGACATCATACCATACTTGATCTCCTGCTAGTTTCAGATAAATTTTTTTCGATTCCACCACCTTAGATATTGAGGCCTGAATATTTAAAAATTTGAGTGAGCGGCCATGTTTAAGACTTAATAAAATAATAGGGGAAATCTTATAAGTCTTGAGATTTCACATACTAAGACTTTGGAGGTGGGTTAAGAAATTGTGAAAATTTGTGAAGAACCAGATTTATCCTCTTTAAGAAAATGCATTCATAAACAAAACCTATAATGAATTTAAGGATAAATTTCAGTAATTTAGGCTGTATTTACACAAATCTTACATCTGCGTTAAATGTAGTCCACTTTAAGAGCAGAAAAACCGTTTCTGGCCCAAGTTCTTAAATCTTTTATTCCCCAAGATACTTAAATTTTTGCGAACATCAAACTACGTCAAATCTAGTGTTGGTCATGTATAAATGGTAGTACTAGATAAATAAGTTGAAATATTTTTTTGTAATTACTAGTATTTGTAGAAACTTATGGGCCAAATATAAAAATAGCAAAACTGGTCGTGCAAACAAATTTATTTTTCTGGGTGATTTTATATAGAATAACCTTAGTTTATTTTTAAAAAAATAACGTTTATCGTAGATTTCAAAAGATTTAATTTCACTCTTGAAATATTTTTACTGCTTTTTTTTATCTGCCCCTAAAACTCCCACGACACATCGGTAGAGAAACAATGGTCTAAGCCATCACTCTCACAATACACTGGACTGCCAATAAGAAGGAGATCAGGGTTCGTATCTTGGTCGGGTGTACTGAGGGTAGTTTATCCTGAATGGTTTTCTACCCTCTTTCCATGAAAATATGGGTATACTTCCTCTAAATTCAACCTCCCTCATCCTTAACATTATTATTATTAGCACCACGTCTTACTACCCGTTCGGGTTATACGCACTTACGCTAATGTGTAATGGTAGGGTGATTGTGAGATGGAGGACCTACAGTTTAACGTGGAATCCGAACCACGGTGGGGGCCTGGCATTCCTCACATTCACAAGATGTCTTGTCAGAGGTGAACTCATCCTTAACAGATTAGCATAATTATTACATATGCATATAACCTGAAAGGGTAATAATATGACATATAAATTTTTTTTAAAGTGTCAGTCAAAACATTAATAACAATATTGTCTTACATTTTTACTTTCTCTCGAATCCTGAGAGAGAAGTATTGTGATTTAAAAAAAAATGAACCCCAGATTTTATAAAATATATCGACATTTCATGAACCCCCACCCCCGCGAAACAGAAATAGTATTATTATTATTATCACCGCGTCTTACTACCCGTTCGAGTTATACGCACTTAAGCTAATGTGTAATGGTAGGGTGATTGTGAGATGAAATGGAGGACCTACAGTTTAACGTGGAATCCGAACCACGGTGGAGGCCTGGCATTCCCCACATTCACAAGATGTCTTGTCAGAGGTGAAGGAAGGGTTTGGTAATCAGATAAATCTGTGCCGGGACCGAGGATTGAACCCCGGCCGCCAGCACAGAAGTCTGACACCTTACCCCTAGACTGCCAGAAATAGTAGTTTTAACGATTCCATCCATCTGTCAGTATTTCTGACTAGAGCTGATACCATTTTATACCAATCCGGCTAAAATTTGGTAGTTAGGGTTTTCATTAGGTTTCCCTGTGGTTTTTTTTTAAGAATCAGATATCAACCCTAAAAATAAAGGTAGTTTACTGAAGGGAAAAAAAAAAGTGGTCAAATTGATTTCCTCAAAATCTGCTCGAACTATATTGAATAAATGTAGTGTCTAGGCATAGTTTAACATGAAAATTACTATACAAAGGTACTTTATAAAAGCGAAATTTCCCATTTTGACCTTATTTCCGCAAACCTTTGAGATACCAAATAACCTATCATTGTAAGGTTCTAATACTACTAAAAATAAAGATATTTTATTTAAAATATATTTTTATAAAACCAATAGGCCTAGTTTTTTTAAGCTATAAGCAAACACAAATATTTTTATGGAGCACTTTGAAAGCGATTGTTATACTCTTTGGTGAACAATGTTTGTAAACGTCTCTAATTTAAGATAGAAGAGAGAGAAAGTCTGTGGGGTACATCATATAATTTATTTTAAAAACTTTTATGTGCTCAAAGTCAACCTAAAAGTAGTATATTATTCAATTTATACCGTGTTTATAACACACTTTAAAGTCTGTCAAAAAATATTTTATTTTTTAGTTAACATGTTGATCGCAATATAGTATAATCTTAGGGAAATGGGTCAAAAAAAGGAATTACAATTTCATTACGGTGACCTGGTGGTCTAGGGGTAAGGTGTCGAACTTCTGTGCTGGAGGTCCGGGGTTCAATCCTCGGTCCCGGCACAGATTTATCTGATTACCAAACCCTTCCTTCACCTCTGACAAGACATCTTGTGAATGTGGGGAATGCCAGGCCTCCACCGTGGTTCGGATCCCACGTTAAACTGTAGGTCCTCCATTTCATCTCACAATCACCCTACCATTACACATTAGCGTAAGTGCGTACAACCCGAACAGGTAGTAAGACGTGGTGCTAATAATAATAATAATAATAGTAGTAAGACGCGGTGCTAATAATAATAATAATAATTTTATCCCCCCTCTTCCCAATCTTTGCATTCTAACACTCTAATGAAAGAAAGGTTATTAAAACTTATGAGAATGGTTTGTTTATTTTATTTAGTAATAATATTTAATGTATAAAATAAAAAGATTTAAATCTAAATATTAAAAATAGTGTACTAGTATAATTTAGCCAAAAAAAGTTGATACTTTGCAAAATTGGATAGCTTTTTTTACTTATTAGCTCTAATTTAATTTTTAAAAAATAGTGATAGTATAATAAGAATAAAATATTTAATTTAGATTTTTTTTAACACCACATCTTACTATCCGTTAGGGTTGTACGGTTATGCCTACATACTAATTACACTAATGTGTTTGGAATTAGTAAGGTTGAACTTAGAGAAAGTGAACCCACATATGCAATGTGGTAGAGTGGAAAACTGCACTCAGTACAAATTATTGGTCTCGAATCTCGATATCCCCGCCTTAGGCAGTCCAGTCTACTGAGAGAGTAGCGCCTTATACCACAGGGCAATCGAAACAGGTAACAAGTATTATTATTGCGTCTTACTATCCGTTCGGGTTATACGTACTTACGCTAATGTGTAATGGTAGGGTGATTGTGAGATGAAATGTAGGACCTACAGTTTAACGTGGGATCCGAACCACGGTGGAGGCCTGGCATTCCCCACATTCACAAGATGTCTTGTCAGAGGTGAAGGAAGGGTTTGGTAATCAGATAAATCTGTGCCGGGACCGAGGATTGAACCCTGGACCCCCCAGCACAGAAGTCCGACACCTTACCCCTAGACCGCCAGATCACCCATAAATGCTTTAAATTATGTTTATTTTAGTACATTATTTCCATAAAGCGGAGGCAAAATGAAGGGGGAGACCTGCAAGCATATCAGTAGGTAGTGGGGCAATTAGAAGGAAGCTAACCTAGGCCAAAAACAAATGTGTAGGCTTTCGTGTCTAGAACGCAAACAATTTAATTTTCAAAAAAAATGTTTTCACAAAATTAACATTAGCATACATTATTTATATATTTGATACATAAAAGAGAAATGTTAAAATAATGACACAATTTAAGTCCAAATTTAGAAAATAATAGCTTGAACCACCTATTTCACAGGGTACAGTATTGTTCGACCATATTCCTAATTATTTCCTGAAATGATTTAAACTCCGAATACACATAAATTTCCAACTAAATATATGTAGCCCGTATACCCACCCCAACATGTATCAACATTTAATATTTTCAGGCATTAAAGGTTAGGTTAAATTGGTTTATAATTAAAAACATCTAACAATTATTATTATATAGGCTTACCTACTCTTAAATATTTTACTTAATGATTATAATTTGTTTAAAATAATGGTTTATTTGCAAAGCGATCTACATTGTGTAAATCAGTGATAATATACATGGTAATGCTTTAATTAACTAACTTACCTATTTTATACTCAAAGTACAATATTTCCCATTTCTGTTCAAATTCTAATTTCTAACTTTGTTAATACTATTTTCGTGGAAATATTTTTTAAAGATATTGTTAGCGTACTACGCCCGGCTTTTCGCCGAAATTAAGTTAAACCACAAAATGTGTTTTGATTTGTAATTATCAGATCTGTATGGTTAAGTAATCTACCTAAATTGAAATAAAACAATATAAATAAATTAAACAATTTTTCAGGAGTGACTTTTCATAAAATTCAATAGGCTATAAATTGTTATTTTGTTAGGCGTTTGATTCAAGAAATATTAAACGTAAATGCCGAAAAGTGACAGCTCTCGAAGTGTCAGATTGTTTCAAATATAACCTATATGAAAAAAAACCTTTGAAGTTATTTAAAAGGTTTCAGAAGAAATCACATATTAGAGAGAATATTTCGCGAAAGAACTTTAAATAAATAAGTTCACCAACTCAAATGTTTCAATGTGTTTTGTATGGAAGGGTGAGGTCCATCTAAACAGTAGACTACTCAGTGGTTTGCTGTCATTTTGTTTTCGTTATTTGTGGTGGTGTGGTGCCCCCAAAATTAAATATAACTACTCATGCTAATAAATAAAACATATCATGCTGGTACTTAAGTCTTACCCCATAATGTCCTTCCCTGCCGTCATTTACACAGTTGAACTCAAATTCACTAAATGTTCTACAACCATTTTAATAGGGGATGGGGAGGTCCACTTTACCGGAAGCGGAGCTACGTCACATTATGAGCTAGGTACATCTCTCTATAATCAGGAAGTTTCCTCGGATATGAAGATCAAAAACAAAAATCGGATGAAAAAATCTAAAAATAATACTGATAAAAATAAATAATCAAACTGCAATTAGTTCAAAATGCTCCCATACAATGCTGTGCATTATATTTTTTGTTTAATTCTGTAGAACTGGTCTCTTTAACTTCTACATTGGTAATATATATTTGTAAATAAATTCATTTTTAATGTTTTAGTTAAAATCATAATCAAATGTTTTCAGTCTGTGGCCGGGTAGATTTTGTGAAATATCTGCATCGTTCCTCTATCCTTCCACCATCCTTCCTCTTTTAATCGCTTCCATTCTTCTCTCACTTGAACGCCTTCTGTTATCTACTTCTCCCATTTATTTGGTCTCCTTTGCGGTATTTTTATTATATACTTCATCATTATCATTATCTTTGGTATTCTCTCTTTTTTCATAATCATTATATGACCATACAATCTATACCTTGCTTCCTCTACTCATGTATCTCATGTACTCCCTGTACCCCCACACTTTCCCAGATAACTTCATTCCTAATCCGGTTTCTCTTTGTGATAGCTAATATGATCGAAATGGCCCCCAATTTCCTAGTATCTTTTACATTCAATGTCCATGTTTTTGATGAATATGTGACTATGGGTACAAAGTACGACCTATACGGCGCTTACTTATAATACAAGGTCTCTTCTCTTATTCATAGCTTGTATTCTACACATATGTAGAACAAATATCTCTGTTACCCTCTTTTTATTAAATCCTATTTACTACCATACTTAACCTCAATCACGCTCTCAAGATATATACTTTCTGTACCTTTCTCAGCTCTACTGCATCCAACTTTATAGCTTTACTAGGCCTTATCCTTGTTCTTGTCATTACCATCACTTCACACCTTGCCATGCTAAATTTAATTCCACAATCTTTCCCTTCCTCATTCCATTCCTGTATATGTCCCTGTACTTAGCCCTACTTCTCCCCCCATTAACATCAATTCATCAGCAAACATAATGGCTTTCATTATTTCCTCTCCGAGATTCCTTGCCCCTTTATTAATCACTCATTTACTAACATTACCGGTGCAAATAGTAGTGGAGAGAGTTATACTTAATATTATTTCTATTATTTCTATTAACATTATTTGTGGTGTCGGAGAAAGAGCGGGGAAGGTGGTCAAATACCCTGTTTGCCCCTCTCCCCCTTGGGTGCACCGCTGCTTACTGCAATCTATATGTGTAAATATCTTAGCTATAAGCCAATGACGTATCGATAGAGTATTAATAGTCCGAGATAATATCCTTTATATTAGTCAGAGTTTACGCATCTAAATAGCTTCTGGAGCATAACTTCTCAAGTTGGGGGACTCGTTGTTTCCATGAAACATTGTGTGAGATAAGTTGGCTTAAGAAATAGTTTTAATTGCAACGTAAGTTGGACAATCCACCTGATTCCCTCTCACCAAGATCTGGTGGACACTTGATCGATACATCACTTCATTTTACTCTTATTATGATTGTTTGCTTTGAGTATTGTTAACTGTGTGCTTTTAATTACACTAGACTGTTGAATAGGCTCTTAATCATTCAGAAATGTGCCCATACCACTTTGAGCCTCGACAATAATATTTACTTAAATTTCTAACCATGTAGATATAATTACAATTTGAGGACCACCTATATGGTCTAGTGATTATAGGTTCTGGCTACAGACCCAAAGGTCCCGGGTTTGATTTCCGGTGCATCCAGATTACCTGGGAAGCAGTGAGTCCGGAATGGGTTAGATTCAGCCTACGGTGGATAAATAAGGAGCTACTCGAATAAAGTAGTAGTGGCACCGGTATAAAAAGCCGAGCTTAATGAGTATAGTCATCGTTGTTCTGGCCACATGACCCCCTCTATCCACAAGAGTTGGCACTAATTCTCCAAACAGTTTGGTAGCCACTCGATTGGTTTAGCTTGAATGTGGGCTGACACCATGGAATTACTTTTATTAAATTTTGAGTGGATGGTAATCATCGTTACTGATAAATAAAAGAAGATAAAATATGGAAGTATGCGGGGGTGGGGGGGGGGGGCAGCTAAACATTTTCTAAGATAGCATGCAGTTAAGGGGAAATAATAAATGTTCAAGAACCACTGTTCTATAGGGACACAGCTTCAAATATATCCCTTGAAATAATCCCTTGACGTTCTTGGACAACGGTGGTTGAGGGTACTCGGCCCCCAAATCTCCCCTGCAACTTTTAGAGTACAGCATACCTATTAAATTTTCTCAAAATACGCCCCTGTAGTACACCTACTCCTCAATAACAGAATGAAAAATGTAACTTCTCGTTTATTTTCCATAATTTAGACGATCATAGTTATGAATAACAAACAAGTGTGGGTCTTTCATAGGCCTACATGAAAACAAAAGCTTACGATTTTCGTCTGATTGTATACTGTATAAATAAACTTAATGCATGGTACACTAGTCATTATGTCTTAGTTGAACACTACCATTCAAAATAATATATTTTAACTTCTTGCGTAATATGTACTTATACACTATTTGCTATAAGCTAAGCACTATGAATAAATATAAAATCAGACTAAATAAACAAAGTTTATTTATCTACGAAGTTTTAAACCTATTTAGAAGAAGATCGGAGTAAATCGTAATGCTTCGAAGATTAATTGGTAATATGCAAGTTTTGAAATGTGAAGGGATCAAGTTCAACTAATTAACAATGTTGACCGCAACAATATAGGAGATCTTAGTTTAACCATTAATCTTTATAATACAACTGGTTGGACATATGAGGCTGAAATTTTCGAGCTGTTGTCTGCATACTCTTATGTAAGAGAGAGATAAACGTTCGGGTATCTTTTTCTCTGTTACGCACATTCAAGGCTATGCAAGATTTTGACATCGTTCACTAATTTGTATGAATATATGATAAACATCAATGTCTTTTGATAGTTAAATGATATAAATAAGTTAATAAAAGATTTAAACAGCATAATTAAGTTCGAAGCTCGTGACTTGATTCCTCAAATAAGTTGTTGTAGGCTAATATTTACTAGATTTTGGAAGAAGGCCCATTTTACAAAGGTTTTATCTAGTACCAGAATCTTACCGTATAGAAGTGTTTTGGAAGGATAAAAGACCTTCCAGAAGGGAATTTCTATTATCATTTTAGAAGGTCATTTATCCTACATAAATACTACCAGACAGTGGGATTCTGGTACGAAGTAAGGCCTTCCAGAAAGAGATTATTACAAAAATCAGGGTGTAATAATACTTCCTACAACTCTATAACCTACCGTATATGATCGTTTGAATGTAAGACTATTACACAAAGTGTATAATTAAATCAAATGGATTAAAGTTGTTAGCCACCTTATTACTTTATATTTATTGAACTTTCATTTAATAGGCCCTATGGTTTATTTATCCTATACTGAAACCAACATACAAGCTAATAGCCAATTTTAAATAAATTTTAGTCTTAGCAGAATATAAACCACATGCATGATAGAAAAATCTTTAATTATATCAAAGATTTCACTCGTATTTGTACACGATTACCTGTAATACTGAATTGAATATCCTTTAATCTAAATGTTTACACACCCAAATGTTATATAATACTTCACTATTTCCAAACAACAAGTTTATGTACAAAAGACATATTTTAACACCAGAACATTGAAAGAAACCGTTAAATTTGTCCTTTCACAATCAAGAAGACGAAAAACTTGAGCGTCACGGTTTGGTCCTTTGCCAAGGGCGTGTTTATGTCCATCCCGTATAGTATAGAGATAACATGAGTTCAACCAATCTTCAATCAGTAGACGCCTGGAAGGTTTTTATAGATTGACTTAGTTTGTAAAAAAAAATATAAACGGATTATAATGATGAACTAAACACGTATTTTAGTGTATTATGGTTTAAGTTACACATTAATCCTATAGATTTATATTAATAGAATTTTGAGCTCGTTTGGAGGTCAAGTTTTTCCTAGCAATGAGCATTCGCAACGTTTTTTGGGGGGTTTAGGATCTTTGCGCGGCTCTAACCATCCGTTCAAATTTCCTCCATTATATATTTTTTATTATGGCATTTTATTTCAAGTTATTTGTAACACAGTCAACCCGTTTTAAGCTAATTAAGTATTAAAATTTCGAGAATAATTTGATATCAATATTATCAAAAGCCTTTAATATGCCAAGGAACCCGTTCGTAGACTTTCCATATGAACCATACAAATAGTTTCAAGGTCAATTTCCATTCAAACTGGAATAAACAGATGACCATAATATTTAACGTGGTAGCTTAATTATTTTTAGTTTTACTATGGTCAACGTTTAATCATAACAAAAGAATTATCTGTTTCATCTATAACTTAATGTGCCCTCTGCTTACATGGATATATTCCAAGCTTACCAAGACCTTTCTTCAAGTCCGCCGCACACGGTACAGACTCGTTACTAAATTGCCTGCTGTATTTCGTTGCTCATTGCTGTGCGTGCATTGCTGCTGGGTTGGCTTCAGACGAGACTCGCCGTCTGAAAGCCATGCGGATAGTTTACAGAGGGAGTGCTAGAGGCCACTATCTCTGTTGTCAACAAACATGGACGGTGAGGATGAGTTCTTGGACGACGTTATTTTGCGGCTAATTTGTATTCATCGAAGACAAATTAGTCATGGTAATATTTTCAATAATTGATGCACTGAGGAGCAGTGGAGGCTCGTAGCTAAAATTAATAGGGGTGCTGCTCCAGAAAATGTATTGAGGAACTTAATAATCAAAAAACCAAACTTTTTTACTTACTTTAACTTAAATTGTTACAGTTCAATCTTGATATATTCATTTCAAAATGAAATTCATTATTCTTGTTTTAATTTTCGCAAAAAGTTCAAATAATTTTCTCCTTGATCTCTGGATGACAATTGAGGAAATTTCTCTCCATTGAAAGTACTGCAATCGCATTTAGTCTTTCTGTTAAATAAAAGAATTGAAAAAAATGAATCAAATAGAATAGTTTGTAGCAGAATAATAATCTAATTCTACACTCTTCTCACATTCAAGAATATGGTACACGGTTTTTAAGCACAAAACACTCTGAGTAAAAAAAACCACTTCCTTCCACCATCACGCCAGAGCCGGCACTGCGAGAGCAACAGTGCTATGTCTACCTGGCAGTCCCGCCTTCCTCCCCACCACCCTCCTATGTGCGCATGCGCACAACAGTCAAATACCACGTCACTGGCACTGTGAAGCGCACAGTTCCATACAAAGATTTTTTGTATCTTTTTCATAAACTGGGGGATGGCTATTGAAGTACTGACATTAATCTTAAGAAATATATATTGTACTACAAAAATAAAGAAAGAATTAAAGAAAAAAGGACTCATTATATTAAATGTTATCGATAATATCAAGTGGAAATAGGGGGTGCTGCAGTTCCTATACACGAGCCGCCACTGCTGAGGAGCAGAAAATGTAGGAGACCACATAGACATAACCACCTCTAGGCTCTATCACTGACTGTATGCAGTGGCGGGCGTCGTGCCTGAAGGTTGCTCTCCGAGTGGTTTATCGCTTACCTCCCGAGCTAGCAAGGAACCAAGCACGAAGGAAAATAGCACTGGACCCCTACCTAACACCATGTACATATTAGAGCTCCCTTCATGTAACGCTATGTAGACATTAGAGCTAGGCCAACCCCCCCTCCCCCCTCCAATGTTACATGGTTTATGGATAACCCATAGCATAAGTTTGTAGCCTAAACCCAGCCTGATATATATATATATATAAAAATTGAATCAAATTAATAAAAATACATTTTTTTTAGATAGACTCAATTTTCTCAAGGTTGAATTTAAATACTAAAATTCAACTTAAACTTTCAAATACTAACAAAGGGCTAAATATCTATTTAAACAGTGGTCCCCTAACTGTGATTCGTGAAAGGGATTAAAACGGAAATGAAACAAGGGAAAAAATGTTGCACATAATCAATTGATATGCAGACCTGGTCTCATTGTCATGTCCTTGGTGTTTACGTCAATGTCGTCTGTAAACAAACACCAGAAACAAGCCATCTTATGGAAATACCTCATTATGATAAATACATGTTTTTATAGACTTAAATTCAATAATACATTGAAAATTTAAACTTAAAAGGGATAATGAGTGTGCAATCAAATTCACACAGAAAGATTATTTCCACTCAATTTTAAACATTTTTTTAAAATTTATGGTTTTCCTCCCTGTAATAAACGTGTTCAGAGCTTTGAAAACTTTCATTTCTCTTTGATTATTCCTCAGATTCAACAATTATGACCTGCCAGTGTTTATATTATTCATTCACGAGCTAAGTTTATCCTGGATGACAGCTCGAAATGTTACTAGAAGTAATCCCTAATACATCACTACGCCAACAGCTGACATCTATCACTTTGGATGACTGCAATGAAAACAGATAGTAATATATTAATGTGATAGTTAACCACAGTAATTTAGGTCAATATTATTTATATATTTTAGGACGAACAAAAAGTTTATTTATCGTTTTATTCCACTTAAAAATATATTCACACCACTTTCACAAAAAGTTCTAACGGACATAGCTTCAAAATGGCGACTGACAAATCTAAACCATATGGTTGAACATGACGGTAAACAAGTTTTTTACAATGATGCAGACTACGCAGTTGATGAAAATATTTTATTCAGTTAAATATTTCAAAATAAGATAAAATAATCATAAAATCATTTATTGTATGTAAAAAATATGACAAGAATTTTCTCTTTTCAAAGTAAATAAGATACCTGTATTAAAAGGTAATGATGTGTGCACTATATTACGCAAAATCAATAACGTTCCAAAACGAAGAATAAATACTTTTAATTATGTTTAAAATATTGTTTCGAGTTGGACAAAAAGAAATTATTTAAAAAAAAATGAAATAGTATGAGAAAACTTATATTTACGTTATTTTTTTAAATGTAATGTATAACAGATAATTAAAAAACTTAACGTCTATAACAAAACAGTGATCGTTTACACGTGTTGGCAACCCAAAACCTAAACATATGATTTTCGAACTGTCATCCAGGTAAAAACCCATCGTGAACAGACTTTACACTGTCTTACTATACAAATGCAGTAAATTTGTTAGCACTAATTAATATATATTATATATTTATTAAGGAGTCGAAGTTAGAATCTGACAGGGGCAAAAGAGAGGATTCCGAGTTGAAAGCTTGGCATACAGAATCCTTAATAACACAACATTAAACTTTGTCACCTCCCACGAATAACCTTTGACTTTTAAATAACTTCCCAGTATTATATCAATGTAAAGTCCAATAGGCTACTTTACAAATTCAAAAATATCGAAATGCTTAACCTTTTAATATGTCCGGAGGAATATAATACAATACTCCAACATGTTATTAATACTTACCAGCCATTTGACAGAAATTCATAGTGAGTAGATAAATAATAATAGAATTA